>CM057382.1:4042500-4170000 GCA_030015415.1 Cynopterus sphinx | reverse complement strand
ATGGTGTTTTTGCTGATGTGCTTGGTTCAGCTGAGATGGTGCTGGAGTAGAGTGGGCCCTAAACCCAATGCCTGGGGTCCTTAAGAAGAGGAGAGAGCGCAGATACACACAGGAAAGGAGGCCACAGATGATGGAGTCGGACTGGAGTGATGCAGCTACAAGCCGAGGAGCGCCAAGGATGGCCAGCCACCTCCAGGAGCCGGTGGAGGCTCTTCCATTGGGCCCCTGGAAGGGAACCATCCCGTCGACACATGGGTTTCAGGCTTCTGGCCTCCAGACTGTGAGAGGTTAAATTTCTCTTGTGATTTGCTCTGGCAGTCTTGGGAGACTAAATCAATAGGTAAAGGGCTGAAGCCCTCTCTGGAATGTTGGCATTTTTTTTTTTTTTTTTAGGTGATAGAGAAAATGGCAGAGTTTCAGGCCACAGTATGTTAACCCTTCACGCTCCACTGGGAAAGCCATTTTAGAGTAAATATAATCAAAATGCAAACAAGTAAGCCTGCCTGTTCCGTTTACACTTTTGACAGAAAGAAACACGTTGGGTGGGCGCCCCCTGAGTGCCAGGCAATGTCAAAGCTGCTTTCACATTTCACTTAATTCTCACACCTGCCCTGTGAGATCCACATTTTTGTGCCCATTTTATGGTTCAGGAAACTGAGGCTCGGAGACCATGCACAGAGCTGAGTGGGGGCGGACCCAGGCTTCTAACTCAGACCTCCTTCAAAGCCCAAACCAGCCCCACGAGTCATTTGTCCTTGAGGAAAATCATTCATTTTAAATTAGGGATCAAGTGGCATATTCAGAGCAGAACTGCTGGGGCCCCAGGTGTGAAACCTGCGAGCCCCCAAGTCACCAGCAGACACCAAAGTGCCGAGGCCGAGCCTCAGGGCTCTCGGAGGCCCAGTCACCTACGCTGCTCCCCAGAGCCCCTTGCGAGTGTGCAGTGGCAGCCTTCCTCTCTGAGGGTGCCTTGGGCCTCTGACTTTGCAGTCAGCCTTAAAGGCAGAGCCTGCTGTCCCTTCTCTGACTTAGGGACGCTGCTTCTTCTCACCAGGTCCTTCCTGTCTCGCCAGTAGGGTAAATGCTCCCCAGAAGGCTTGTCCTTTGACTGTTTGCCCCAGCGTGAGCCCCACATCCCCACTGCCAAGGCCACAAGCAGCAGATGCTTGCAGCCCAGGACTGAAACCAGTGGGACCCTCACCAGCGAGAACCCTGGTTGGGGGTTCTCACGGCTCATCTGGCCGCACTCTTCTTTTCCAGCATCCTCCTACCAGGTTAAATATCTGCCCCGTTAATTATGACAATTTATTAAATCTGGAGAAATAAAATCTTACTGCGCCCCCTTCCCTGCCACCCCACATCCCCTCCAAAATGGAGTATCTTATTTTGCTAACTGCTTCAACATAAAACTCCAACAGAAAAAAAATTGTCCCCACAGCTCATATTTTTCATCATTTGGTCATTAAATAGTGATGGATATAAACCTATAAAGAACCTAAACTGAACCTTTTAACAATCCATGAGCAATACTATCATTTCTTTAATAGAACCTGCTGACCGTGCCTCGCGCAGACACCATTTGTCATTTTCAGCACGCGATAATCAATAAGTTGGCTTGAAAATAAATAATATAACAGTCACAATATATTATCTTTCAGACTGGCCTTGCGCTAACCATAAAATGGGACCGAAACAAGAGAGCAACTTCGACGTCAATGTTGAAAAGTTCGGAGCATCACAGTTGGGCCTCACGCAGGAATTAGACCCATGCCAGGGGCTCGTCCCTCACTTGCTTTGAGTTCTGCTCGGCTGGGCCTTTGCTGCTGTCCCCTGCTGAGGCCGGGCAGCCGGGTTTTAATCAGCACTGCATGCGGGGCCGGATGTGACAGAGTTTGGTCACATGCTCTGCTACGCAGGTACAGACATCTGAGGGTCGTGCCAGGTACCCAGGTCACAGCTTCAGACAGGAAAGCGCTGGGAGGCAGTCCGCTTAGATCCAGGAGGGGCCGCGGCTCAGATTCAGCTTCCAGGATTTGTGTTCTCAGAGAGAGAAACGCCACAAAGAATTTAGGCCACCAGGGGCATTGATAGAGAGTGGCTTCTGGAAGCATCCAGGCATTGATCCCCACCACAACAATGTCATCTTCCTGAGTCAGGAAGATGACCTTGAGTCTGCTGGCCATCTAGTGTTGCTTCTCAACAGCAGTGGAGAACCCCCCAGCCAAGGTCCGTGGTTTGTTCATTTGTTCATTCATTCATTCATTCATTCAACAAAAATCCTTACCTCCTGGAGCTTACATGCTAGTGAGGGCAGCACACAGATAGGACACGTGAAGCGGTGATGTGTCAGGAGCGTGGTCAGTGCTAGGGAGAACCACGAAGCAGGGCAAGGGGACAAGCTCAAGTTGTGTTCTCTTCAGATCAAGCTCCTAGTGGCTCCCAGGTACCCAGGCCTTCCTTCAGCCCTGTCCAGTCTCAGACTTGCCTTTGGTCACCCGGCTTCCTTAGTAACCAGTCTCCCTGGGATCTTGATGATGCCCTGCATGGTCAGCGCCAGGCTGCCAGGCACCGCTCCGTGGGAGGAGCCCCACACCCCCCTGTAAGGCAGGCAGCACTGTTCCCTTCACATATGGAATCCTGAAGTTCAGAGGCAGCATGTCACTGGTCCATTAGGTGACCCACTCTCCCTGTTCCCCTGGGACTTTCAATGCTGAAACCTGGGCAGTCCTGTGCCAACCAGGATGGTTGGTCACGCTCTGGCACGAAGCAGAGCTGGGTCTCAAACTCATGTGGGTCTAAGGCTTCCCCCCCCGCTCCCCGAGGGGTATCTTCTCTCTAAAGTTGGCACATCCCTAGACCCTCCCACCGCCATCTGAGACAGCAACTGTCACTCAAAGTCCTAGTAGGACGCGGCTGGCAAAGACGAACTTGGATGGCCTGGGCGTTAGGCACAGGATTTGGCTTCAGACAGAACTAGGATCCAGTCCCAGCCCAGTCACTCAGTCACTGCACGATCTCAGTCAAACTGCTTAACCTCTCGGAGCCTCAGTTTCTCCTCTAAAAATGGAGGTAAATGTGCACCTTTATGAGGATTCGCTCCAGGCGTGAGACGCAGCCCGTGGCACGCAGAGCGCATTCTATGCCAGGAGCTCGTGGGAAGAACTCTTTCTGCTCTTAGGGGAGGCGTGGAGGTAGGCACCGGCGCTGCCACATTTATTATGAATCAACTCGCTCTGTGGAGCCAAAAATACTCTCCGCGGTTAGCGTCTCTGTGACTGATATTAAAAATGACGGATTTAAGAGAAAGTGCTTCACCCCTGTTGCAAACGAAGGAGGTAGGGCTGGAATATTCTCAGCCTTAAATGCTGCCAGTATTTCATCTTTGGGTAGTCATAAAGCTAAAGGTTAATAGGCTGTACAAATGACAGAGTTTAAAGGGGAAGGTGGGGAGGGGGCGAGGAGCGCCCGGGCAGCCGCGGGCATGCTGGAGACAGGTGGCAGCTCACCTGCAGGGAGGAAATATGGAGGTGGGGCTGGCTGAGCAGGGCTCGACCCCTTCTCGTTTCTGCTCCCATAAGGACATTCCTTATTCAAAGATGTCTTTTCCCACTGGGGATTTTTTTCCTTGTAGGACCTGAGGACATAGGGCCTTGGAGAGGCTGAGGCTGAACAGGGTTGAGAAAGTCAACACTTAATTCAAAGTCACGAGCAGGAGGCGCTGGGTGGCCTAGGAATAAGGTGGAAAGAGTGCACACAGAGGAGGGTCGAACCCCGTTTTGATGGAGCTGACCCTGTGGTCGGGGCTGTGGTTCTCAAATTTGGGAGCACATAAGATTCCCTGGGGACCTGTTTGTTCAAATGCAGATCCCTAGGCTCCGGTGTAGAGAAGGGGCCCGAGGATATGTATTTTAACAAATTCCCACCCGTCTCCAGGTGATTCTAAGACAGGTGACCCATAGACACACTTTAAGAAACCCTGAAACGGTGAATACGTTGGAGTCAAGTTCTAGATTCGGCTTCCTGGACCCTCAGTGATGATGACAGGACTTTGGGGGTTACCAAGCCATAAGCTCCACCCAGATCAACCAGGTACTTGTTGAAACTCAGCCACCCCTGGCTTTTCTGCCAAATATAGTCTTGAAGATGCTCATGAGTGGCCAGGGGGGAGACTACTCCCCCACCCCATCCATCACAGCACCAGCAGGGAGATGGAGGGGCAACCCAGAAATGACCTGCCCAAGGTCAACCACACAGCAGCCGAGCCAGCCTTCCTCCTGCAGGCCCCAGGGGTCCAGTTCGTGTCACCCATCACTGCCACGGAGTCTCAGTTTCGCTGGTTCCTTTTTTCTACACACACGTGGCCAGCTCTGTCCTGGGCTCCAGCTGGGGGGACTAACAAGGAAAGGTGTGAATGGAAGTGTCCCAGCTGAACGTGTGCTCATGGGGCTCCCCCAAATTCAAGTTTACCCACAATCCGAGGGCTTAGAGCAGGAACCGAGCTGCTCGCGAACACAACCTGGTTCGTGAAGGGATAAAACGTTAAATGCCATTTAAGCAGAATCCGGCCGTGCGTGTCCCCTCTGGGAGAGGACTTTTTAACGCAGTTTCTTCCAACGCAACAAAAATAGTTTTCTCCATCAGGAGTTCAACCATTACAAAACACGCTTTGCAGCAGCAAAACCGAGGCCCAGAAAGGCCATTTGACTTGTCCACGGTCGCCGTGTAGGCAGGACAATGGCCTCCAAGGGTTTTCACGTCCCCATCTCCCAAACCTTCGTGGCAAAAGCGACTTTGCGGATGTGCTGAAGTTGAGGAGTGGAGATGGAGAGAGAATGCTGGATGGTCCTTGTGATGACAGGGGTTCTTAGTAGGAGAAAGAGGGAGGCAGGAGCACCAGGGTGATGCCTCGTGAGAGGAACCCAGCCCTTTGTCTCTGGCTTCGAAGATGAGGAAAGGGACAGGGAGGTGAGGCCTGTGGTGGCCTCTCATTGCTGGAAAAGGCAAGGAAACAGATTTTTCCCTGGAGCTTCCAGAAGAAACCTGGCCCCACAGGCACCTTGATTCGATTCCAGTGAGGCCCACTGTGGACTTCTGACCTGCAGAACTGTAAGATAGTCATGTGGTGCTGTGCAAAGGCGCTCCATGCGTGGTGCTTCGCAGCAGCAGCAAAGGAAAGCTGATGGAATCACACAGAGAGCGAACAGCAGAATGGGACCCAAAGTCGCTGGCTCGGTCCAGGACCCCTCCGCCGCAGAAGGATGGACACAGGCGAGGAAAAGTATTTTGTGATTCCCAGCTACCTGCTCTGGGAGCCGCTGAGGACAGTGTCAGCTGGTGAATTATTCAAACTCCAGCTGCAGGCCTGAGCAGGGCCTCTGCAGCCCCCTCCCCCACCACCTCGGGTCTGAACTCCCGGCCTGAGACCCAGCCCTGCCTACGGGATGTGACTTGGGGGACTCGGCCTTGTCCAGACCCTGAACACAGACATGGTTCTTTCCTTTTTCCTCAGATCCCTCCTGATGGGGACCCACCACACAGCGAGAACCCAGCGGGGGTGGCCCTGGGCCCAGGCCCCATCTCTGCCCAGGCCAGGGCAGCGATGCCCTCAGGTCCTTGCGGGGACTGGGGCGCTGGCCAGGCCTCAGCTCCCGCCTGGAGGCTCCAGGACAGTTCTCAGTAGGAGCTTCTTGCGATCAATCTCTCCATGGTCTCCATGAATTTTGCATAATAGCAGCTTTGCTCTTTCTCGCTCTCTCCCTGGGTGCGTCAGACTGCGGCTTTTACAAGATCATATTTCTTCACATTTTCATACAATTATTTTAAATGGACAAGATAATGTTGAAATTCTTATTTAAAATGTATGCAGGTAGAGAATGAACCGTCCTGCTTTTATCCTTAACACCAGCCGGAGCGACCGAAGGGAATTTTAACAACAGACTCGAAGTGGAAGTGTCTCCACATTGATGATGGACTACGGGTTTAAGCAGCTGGTTTTCTTTGATGAATAAATAATTACACCCAAAATAGACAGTTTGGCCGTTATTAATCTCGTTTTAGACAGAGCACATTTTATTGATTCTTAAGTACAAGGATTTTGCAGTTTTCACCAAAAGGCGACTTTCTTAATTAAAACGTTAAGTTAAAGGAAAAAAAGTTTCAGTCATCTTGTCAGAGGCAGCGGGGCAAAGGGCCTGATTTCTTCTAGAATGAATCCTTTCCAGACTAAGGATCCCCAGAGATACTTTATGCAGCCGGGTTATGGCCAGAGCAGCCAGTGAGACCAGCAGAGGCCCAGGCAAGATGGGGCAGTGAGACAGAGTGACCCAGAGAGCCCGGTGCCAGCACCCTCCTGCTCGCCTTCTGTCTCTGTGACCCCAGGAAACAGGGATGCTTGCCCCCACTCCCCACCTCCATTCTCCCCCTCATATGGGTATCTCTTGTACAAATGCCGAAGCAATTACGTTTTATTTTGTTAGATGCTTATTAGGATTTTGTAAATAGAGAACATCATAAAGAAGAAAATTCGATAATCCTACTGCGTAGGTAATACAGATTGACCCCTCTAAATACATGGAGTAGGCACACTCAGAGAAGAAGGGAGAGGGAGCTGATATTCATGTGGTTTCTAGTAGAGAAGGATTGTGTGAGGCAGACACGGTCATTACCTCTGCTCGTGAAGGAGGGAACGGATGCTCAGGGAGTGTGTTCGACGTGGCTGACGTTCCCCAGGTGACGAGGGACAGCACCAGGTCACGCAGACCCAGGCACCGGTCTCTAGTGCCCTGGTGTAACCATTATGCTCTACCACCTCTACATGAAAAGGTACAGAGACTCAGGGATGTGGACAGTGGATCGGTGGTTACTAGAGGGGAGGGGGACAGAAGGAGGTAGACAGGGGTGGAGGGGGTCGATTATTTGGTGACAGAAGGAGATTTAATTAGGGTGATGAATACAACGCATTTTTGGATTTTACACTTGAAACCTATTTGATTTGATTAACCAATGTCACCCCCCCCCAAATTTTAATAGGAAAATGAAATAATAAATAAATGTGAATAATAAGAAATAAAAATAAAAAAAATAAAAGCCATCCACTCCCATAGCCCCTCCTGCAAAGGGAAATCGTGTCAATGGCTCCTGCTAATTTCTTCCAGAAAAAGTTAACTGTTCGCAGTTGCATTGCTTCTGCTTACCGATGTGGGGACCATGAAGGCACAGGCAGGTTTTCTCATGGGGACATGGTGAGTTTGTTTGAATGCCCTGGCTTCCCCAGGGCGGTGCCCCGCTGGTCTGTTCTACCTGCTGTGCTTCTGTGTTGGCCTTTGTGGAGAGCCAGTGCTGGAAGGAGCAGCACAGTGATGACACCGGTGGCCCTTCCAGCTCCAAAGCTCCCTCCCTCAGAACCAACTTCATCGCCACAACGCAGAGGGGGCCTGCAGCCTGTCCCTAGAGGACATGGGGTGGACGCCTGGCATCCCTGGGGAGGCTGCAGACCAAGGCTGGGCTGTACGGGGCCTGAGAATCAGCGGGAGAGTGTGGCAGCCCTTCCAGGCGGCAAAGGCAAAGGTCAGGAATGAGTGTGGTGCCAAGTGACAGAATCACTCTGGAAAGTTCCTTAAATCGGCCTCCAGTGTAGCATCCGTGCCATAGCTACCTGCCAGTTGGGAGACCGACATGTCATATCCCGGCTCAGGATTAGCGTTTTCCTCTGGCTTGGGGACAGAGCGTCGTCACAAAATAGTTGGTTGGCCTTTAGGGGCCAGTGGTAAGAGGATAAACCTTGAAATCCTAGTGTCATATTCAACTTGGGTGCGGTTGTCACACTCCAAAAAGGGCACAGAAATGAGACTTTGGAGGAAAGAGTGTGGGCCTTGAATCCCACACTCCCCCAGGTCGCTCATTCAGGCAGAATCCATCTCTCCCGCTCTGGTCATTGGGGCACAAACAGACGTAGGGTGAAGGCGCACACGATGCAATTTTTCTGTGATAATCAATGACCACATGTCAGCGGGAAGACCAGCCAGGCCTCCTCTGGGTGCTTTATGCCTAGTAATTCAACTTTTTAACATTCCATCGGGTCACCAGCTTTACGCATCATAATAGCGACACTTTTCGGTTCTGCTTACTAATGCCACATTTATTTAACCTAATTTAATTGCCATACCAAACGACAGTGAGGAAATGGTCACGTGTTCAGAATTTGACTTGACTACCACCTACCTGGAAGTCGGGGGTGGTTTCCTTAGTTCTGTAGCCATTTCTGCTGAGGGTGTTGTCTCCAGGGTCTGTGATTTATGACTAATTAAGATAAAACTTCAGTGGAATTGGCTTAATTATGGCTGGTTTTTTTTTCTTTGATGTGACTTGAGTGAATACTGGCTTTTTATTACCTGTCCCCATCTGTAAAATGTCTAGTTTGTATGCCAACAAAAGTATAAACATAGGGCACTGTATCGGTTTTTCAGCAACTTGGTTTGAGCCAAAATCCCATCCTGACACTATTTATGAAACAATTAACGTTGTCAACAGCCTTCCCACCTGCTGAGTTACACACGGCCACGTAGACTCTGATGACTCCAAGAAGTGTCAACGATTCCAATATGAACTGTCGAAGCGAATCCTTTGGAAAGGACTTATTTCTGCCTCTTATAAAATGTGATGACAGACGGCTCTCCCACTGGAGGGCAAAAAAGATGCCTTATTCCCCAGGAAAATGCCCTCATCGTAAGACTAATGTCAAGATAACAAGCAACTCTAACATGCCAGGAGTGTCCACAAGTAGCAACTCACTTAATCCTATGGACCAGGTGACGTGGATGTTGTTATTATCATCAGCCATGCTATAGCGGAGAAGCCAATCTCATTGAGGTTAAATAACTTCTGAAAGGGTCCATTTAGGAGCTGAACAAGGATTTTGTCTTAGTTGGCTTGGGCTGCTACAGCAAAACACCAGCCTGAGTTACTGAAACCACCGAAATTTACTTCTCACCATGCTGGAGGTTGGAGGCCTGAGATCAGGGAGCCAGCATGGCTGTGAGGGCCTGCTCCTGCCAACAGACAGCTGGCTTCCCGCTGTGTCCTCACGCGGCACAGAGGGAGCTCTGATCTCTTCCTCTCCATACAAGGGTGCTAATCCCATCCTGGGGGCTCCATCCTGATGACCTCATCCGCCTAATTACCTCCCAAAGGCTCCATCTTCAATCGCCTTCCACTCTGGGTTAGGGCTTCAACGTATCGATTTGGGGCTACGTAAACTTTCAGTCCATAGTAGGTTTCAAACCTGATCTTTGGGATCTAAGGGACTGTGTGTCCTACAGCAGGTCACCCAGAGGGGTGCAGGTTGAACCCCATCTCAATAAATCAGGAATTTCAAAATTAACTTCTTTCAAAATCAGGTTTTCAAAATCAGTTTTAAAAAGGGAAAATAGTCAAGATTACAAAGTACAAATTGGTAGTTACAAAAGAGTCAAGCAATAACTATGTACAGTGTCAGATTAGTGCTAGATTTATCGAGGTATCACTTTGTAAGTTATATAATTGTCTGATCACTATGTTGTACACCTGAAACCAATATAACAGTGTATGCCAACTATAAAAAAGAAAAGAGTGAACTACTGATACTAGCAATGATTTAGATCAAGCCCCAAACACTATGCTGAGCCAAAGAAACCAGACCCAGAATAGTAGATATCAAATGAGTCCATTTATATGAAATTCTAGAATTGGCAAAACTAATCCATAGGGACAGAAAGCAGGCCCGTGGGTGCCAGAGGCTGGGGGTGGGGAGGTAGGGTGATTGCAAAGAAGAGGCGTGCAACTTTCCGGGGAAATAGAAATGCTTTCTTGCTTGATGGACAAAACTTATCAAACTCTACACTTTAAATTGGTACATTTTTATGGTTTGAAAATTATACCACAACACCAGTGCCCTCCTAAAAACGGGTCTATTATTGGGAAGATGTGGGGAGGATGCTGGGGGAGGCCTCCAGCACCTTCTGCCCAAATATCTCAGAATAATCCGAGGATCCAGAGACATCCTCATACCATTCTCTGGAGTCCAGTGTACATGTCTACCCATATTGGCTGTTAATTAGATCTTGATTAACCACATATTATCAATTATTCCTTGTTCTGAAGGGAATGTTTCCTATGCAAATCTGTCACTTTAGAATTCTATTAAATAGCACGGTTCCCTGATTCCTTTGTACAGAACTCGTGTCAGTCTCCCAGGAGCCAGAGTTCCTGGCATGATCATCCCATGGCCCAAGTCAAGGTCTCACGTGCAATGATTATTAAAACAACAATAATAAATAGCATAATAATAATCAGAGCAGACGTTAATGAGCTCATATTGAGTTCCAGGCTCTGTGCCAAGCGTGTCATTCATTTCCTCACTTAATTGTCTCCAGGCCACTGTGAGATCGTGCAGAAGGCATTCGGCATGGGAGTGCCAGCCCCACGCAGGAAAAGCCCACCATTCGAGATCTTGGAGGCGAGGGGCAGAGCTTTGCATTTGCTGTGGAAGCTGTGGAGGTGAGCCCAGCCTCCTGTCCCCCCTCCCCTGGCAGCCGGACTGTGGCATGCGACTGACCTGGGCTTGACCAATCAGATGCTCCTGCCAGGACTTTGGGCGGGAACAAGACAGTTACTTGTCCCCAGCAGAGGCTGGTGGCCATGCTGGCCAGGCCCTGTGCTGGAGGCTAGAAAGTTCTTCTGGCTGGACTTGGTGCTTATTGCTGGCTAGACTGCTCGGCTCCTGCTTTTTTTCTGAGCCAGGTCTCCGGATTTCCTGTCGCTTCTTGATTTGCCCCAGGCATCTTCCAAAGAATCTCTCCTCACCTAATCGCATTGCTACCTCTGTTGGGGCCCACCATGTGCTCGTGCCAGGGCGTGCTGGATGTCACCTTTGAAAGCAGGCACAACACCGGCTCCCTTCCCCATGCCTGAACCCAGAGCCTCCGAATTCTGCGTAAAAACAGTTCTCTCACTTTCTAGCCTCAATCACTCTCTCTATCAGAGGTTCAACCCAGTCCACAGAATGGGGACACTGAGGCAGACACCATGCCATTCATTCAAGTTAAATAAAAGTGAAATAAGACAAAATTCTTGCTCTTATGCCAAAAACACAACTAAACGAAAATCTAACTCCATTACTTACTTAAAAAGAGACCATCAGGTCACCAGTTTCAAATGAGCCAAATCCTAAATCCCACTGGGCATTTATTTAGCTGGAAACCACCAGCCCTCCAAAATAATAAATGTCCCACACACATATGAACCTACTTCTGGTTAGTCCACACTCAGGCGACATCTGCAGGGGGTGGCCTCACTTACTCTCCGGCTGAGCTGTCTGGTCTCATCAATACACCTCCAGCTTAATTTATTCTTAACCCTCAGCTTCACCATTAAGTGACATCCTCTTCGTTAAGTGAATTACTATTATTTGTCCAAATAAGCTACAGTCATTTTGTCCTTAGATTTCAAAGCAAATTGATGCTCAATAAAAACCCACGCTAACTCTTTTGGGTATTTGTTTTGTGATTTATTACAAATAACCTTAAAAAAAAAAAGCCTTAAGATTTTATCCTCAAAAGACTTCCTTTAAATATTTTATTTCAAATGTGCTTTACTATTTTAAAAATCATAAGGTTTTTTTTCTGGTTATAAAAATAGCATTTGCTTAATGTAGAGAATTTGAAAATTACACAAAAGTACACAGAGTAAAATAAAAGTACCTGCAATCCCATCGTTGAAAAATAGACTGTGAAAATTTTATGATATTTTTCAAGGATTTTTTTTTTCTATATACACATACACAGTGTTTTTAAAATGTCGTGGCCATACCGTACTTTATAACATACTATTTTTTGGTTAAAATGACATCATGAGTAGTTTTCCTAGTCATTAAAGAGACTTCAAAAACACCATATTTGACTGCTGCTTGTGTAACATGCCATTCTGTTTGCTTATATCCCAATTTATTTAACCATTTGCTTCTATGTAGGTAGAATTGCATTACAAATGACAGGAATACCTCTCTCTGTATTTGTGGGTAGGTGTATGTGTTTAAGCTCATGATTATCACTTTAGAATATATTTTAAAGGGACCCTGTTTCTTTAAACTTTTTAAAGACATTTGATCCATATTGGCCAATTACTTTCTGAAAAATTTATACAGATTTACATTCCCCACCGTGGTGTAAGAAGCACTCTTCATCCTTACAGCACTGAGGGTTACCTTTTCCCCTTAGTTTGGCTTTCTTAATAATTAAAAAGTGGTTCACTGATGTTTTAATTTGCTATTGAATTGATTGATAGAGATTATTGTCTGCTCATTATGTTCGTGATTTGCTAAAATAACATTACATTCTTTGCCTAGATTTCTATCCCGGTTAAATATTTTTGTCATGACCCATACATGCTTTTTAAACATTAAGAATATGAACTTTTTAGCATATGTATGGCAAGGAATTTTTCTGATTATTTTTCTATATTCATGGGCGTCTTTCGGTTGCATGTTGAGGCAATATATCTTTTGAAAAGGAATTCATTTCCAATTTGTTAGCAAAAGTCAATGCAAAGTTCCCGGACTTGATATACAAACACTCAGTTTACAGAATCTGTTTCTTTCATGAAGTTGTTCAGGATTAATTTACCATGGTTTTTTCTTCATAAACTAACTTCTGAACTAAAGGCAGTCTTTATGGAAGGCACATAACTCAGCTGTCTGTTCACACCAGCCTCCTTTTTTCGAAAGTTTCCATGCTTTTCCTTGAGGTTCCCATTTCCTTTCTCCCCGGTCTGACAGCCTTTGATCTAAATTCCTCCCCACTCTCCTGTGACGGGCCTGCACGATACCTTTCTTCTAAGCGGTAGCTCTATCTTCTCTGTTTTGAGTGAATATTTCTGTCTTTTATTTTCCTCCCTGTCTATTAAATATCTGCTGATAGAAAAGAGGGAATCCTCAAAGTCAGGCTGACCTGGATTCAAATGCTGGATTTGCTGAGTCCTTGCTATGTGACCTTTGGCAAAGTCTCAGAGCCTTTGATTAAAGTCAGGTTACTTGAGGTTTAGGATCAAGGTCAAGTTCAGTATAGAGCCTGGCACACAGGAGTTCAGTAGGCAGCTCCTCTTATGATTTAGCCTTCCCAAATCCCTAGTCCGTCTCATTTTCAAGATCAGGGAAAAGATATACCTTCTCCCACTCTCCTGTCTCTTGTTTCTCTGTCCCGTACCTGTTATTCATTAGCCGAGTCACTCGACAGAGCACTTACTGGTACAATTCTTATGCTATGCTACTAAAAGTGAAGTTTTCTTGTATTACTTAATAGTGATACATTTTTTTGCTATTTTTAAATAATGGGAAATGTGTGAACCGTGCCTCTCCTTATTGCCAGGTGCTCCATTACTGTAAATTGTAAAATAACATTTTAGCGAGTAATATTCCTTCTTCAGATCGTACATCAAATATATGTCATCTTCATTGTTTAATTGACGCTTTACTCCCTCATTAAGATACAAGCAGGAATAAATTTCACTTTCTTCCCTGTGCATGCAATTTCATTTCCATCACACGTGTCAGTGGGAGCAATAAAACATCAATTAAGCAACAGATTCCTGACAAATACGTGGCATTTGATGCATAATTGCCCCCCTCCAATCTCATTTTCCCCAACGCCAAGGCTTCCTGGACCGTTTAGGTTCCAGGTTTCACCCTCCAAACTCCAGCATGAGCTTCCTGCCCCTTTCCTCTCGGGATGGGTGTCTTGGATACATCCCACCCAGGAGGAGCCGGGCTGGCAGGGATCTTGGATCACGAATTAGAGGTCTCGTTATTCAAATAGGAAAACTGAGTCTTGAGGAGGTAAAAGCCTTACATGATCCCTCCAAGCTCCCCTCCTCACGCCCCTCCCCACCTCCAGGATTCAGAGCTGCGGTTGGAACTCAAGTCAGCCCGCTCACTTTCCACCACACTAACTCATGACGTCAGGGGCAGAGGGGAAAGAAGGATGGAAGAGACTAGAGAAAGCCTGGGTGCCTGGCATTGTATGTCAGAGATGGGGGCTCCCTGGGAGAGTCAGAGGGGGGTGGACACCTGGCTGAGAAGGCTGTGCAGAGAAACCCCTTTCTCAACTCCAAGCCCCCTGAGGCTGGGTAACATCCTACAGACAGGTTTAGGGGTCCCCTAGATGTGGGGTGCCCTACGGGCCCTAAAGACTGGATGGCCAGGGGCATTCCAGCTCTCAGGCACCCTGGGGACAAACGTGGTGGGGTCTGCAGTGCCATGAGAGATGAATAAAGCCAGCGTGGGGAGAGCATGGAGAGAGAGGCCCCTGTCAGCCCGGAGGACTCAGGGAGAGAGGAAACGACTCAGTATCACAAAGTGGGCGCTCAATAAAGAGTGGTAAATGGATTTAAAATTTTTCGAAGCAGAGATTGCCTCACCCCCAGAGGAGCCCGCCTAATGCCACGGCTGGACGTAGCGTGGGAGTGGATTTGCTGCAGGCCCATGGGCCAGGCAGGCGGGCGGCCTTCGGGCCAGCTCTGCCAGTTCCGAAAATGTCAAATGTTTGGGGGGCCTCAGCCACCTCCAGGAACGCAACCGTGACTCCTTTTGCTGGCGAGACTGTCACAATTGGACTATGGTGTCTGGCGGAGGGCGGGGAGGAGGGTGAAATGGGCCGTACCTGAAGTGTCATTTAAGGGGATGTTTAACTTCCACTCCCCGTTTCTGAAGGGTAATTTTCTGCAGAGACATGAAGAATAATAGCAGGAACTTGGCTCATTTTGGCAAATTGCTCCAATTTTCCCACAATCTCAACCCCCTGTATCACCTGCCCCCACCTGTCTATTTGGGCCACTTAAAGCTCTGGATTCGGACCTAATAGAGGCTGTTTGTTTGGCCCTGGCCCAAAGGCTAGACTTGTTTTCAGGACAGAAGCTGGGAGAAAAAGCAATCTGGACATCTAAATCACAGCCAGGACTCATTACATAAATGATATATTTACACAATTGATCCCTTTTCTACTGGGTAATTAATTCAGCATCGGAACTCTTAACGATTTAATTGTCATATGTTTAAACGGAAATGGCGGCCACAAATTTCCACAGACAAGGAGCAGATCGAGGAGACGGCCTTCTTTTGTGTTCAGACTCGGGGTGGCCTCCCGTCGTTTCAATGTTGCCACCCACGTGGGTGGGGAGCCAGTTGACAGCCCCCCCGAAGGGCAAACACGGCTGGGTCGTGTCTGTCTTGTGCATGTCTTGCTGCATTAGGTCGTTTAAAAGATGGAGGGTCCTGGTGAGGACAGGACGGAAGTCCAGCAGTGACAGATTGGGGTCCTGCTTCAGCCAGGTCCCCTGCACAGACCTGTCCCACCCCTCCCATTCTGGCACTAATGCGGGTGCCTCTGCTTCCAACCACAGGCACCTGTGACTCTCTTGGCGGACTGCCTTGGGGCTGTTGGAGCCACTTTGCCTAAACGACCAATAGCTAAAAGTGCGTGGAAGTTTGTGTCACCCCAGGGCGGCCTTGGTCAAACTGTCTGGAGGAGCAGGAACGTGACAGGCGCAGGTTCCCTACCTCTGAAAAGGACACTCTGAGGCCTGACAGACACTTTGGAGCCCCCCTCCCCACTCCCCAGGACCAGAAGGAACCCACTCACTGTAGGACTTGGCCTGAGGTCACACCTGTCTCTGGTCCCTGACTGGCTTTCCCCACCCCTTCCCAGCCCCCACCGTGGGAGCCCTGCTTTAATCCTCACCTTGAAGTGTGCTTTGGGGGAACCCAGCCTCAGACAACTGCTGTCTAGCTGAACGACCCGGGCAGGCCACTTGCTTCCTCTGTGCCTCAAAGCCATCCCCTGTGAGGTGGACAAAATAGTAACACTCGTCCCACCTGCTACTAACAGCGGTGTTTATGGAGTATGCGCCAGGAACCTCCGCGCAGGCACTGTCCACACATCGTCTCATCTAAGCCTCTCTGCAGCTCCAGGAGGAAGATGCTCATAGTATCCCCATTTTACAGATGGAGACATCGAGGCTCAGAGCGGTTAGCACTCTGTCTGCATTCACACAGCTGGTAAAAGGCAGGGACGGGATTTAAACCCAGGCTGTCTGGTGCAAGGACCCCATTTTTGTCCCTCCCTCGTGTGTAGTGCAGCCCGCCCAGAAGAGCTATAAGACAGACTGAAGGGAACAGTTGTGGACACGGTGGGTGAAATGCAGAGGGCCTGGGATCATCCCACACCCAGGGGTGCTCGCCCTCCCGCTGCGTCCCACCTTAGTCCCTGGGGAAGCCAGGGGAGATTGCCCAGGTTGTGGACACTGACACATCACCACCGCCTCAGTGCACGCCTCGACATCTTGCAGGGAGATGCAGACACTTGCCTTCCCTAGCCAAATCCTGCAACTTCTCCAGCTCAAGAGGCTCCTACTTGGCTCGTGCCCCTCGCCCCTGCCAACATCTTCCTGGAGTAGCCATGCTGGCCTGCTCCCTTTGTGGATTAGAAACATCTGTGCGATGGAAGGGACTAGAGGCTCCATCCTAATGTCACTACAAAGATTTGCTGAGACGGAAAACAGGCAGGAGGTGTGGGGCTTCAGGCCTCTGGGCTGCATCACCTGAGGTGGCAGGGATTCCATGTACCAGGGAGCCCTTTGCTGGAGATCCAGAGACTTGCAGATGCAGGTTGGGGCTGGCCCCCCTGCCGCTTGCTCAAATCTCCATCTCAAAGACCTGGATTCAATGCTACCTCCCCCTCCTCCCTAATACCCTGAGACTTTCCAGGACAGCTGCCCAGCAGGACCCTCTCTTCAGAGGTATATCACCTGGTACTTTCTCTCTGAGATAGCATTCATCTTGGTTCAGCTTGACTTGCTAGCTATTTGAGGCCCCTGTCTGCTTCCTGCCCTAGCCGGAAAGGTCCCAGAGGGTAGAGACCACATCTCCATCAACCGTACATTATCCTCAAAAGAGCTGATTCAAAAAACCCACAACCCTGTGATGGTCCTCCATTTTGCTCAAAGTAAAGACAAAATTCCCACCTGGGCATCCAGAGTCCCATGCGCTTACTCCTCCCAGCTCACCTGCTATGTTCCCCTGGGTCGCATGTCCTTGCAGTTCCTTGGACATACCTGAAGCCCTTGGCTCAAGTACTTCCTTCTGCTCAGAAGCACTTCCTTCCACCTGGGATGCTCACCCTGCTGACCACTTCCTCAGAGTCTTTGCTTAAAGGTTTTGCTTGTGCGGCCCACTCGATCACAGGATTTAATGTTACAACACCCTCCCCGACCCCGGCATTCCTGTTTTCTTTTAAGTGTTTCCCATAACACTTGTCACCCCTGAACACACTTTATAATATAACTTACTTGCTGCCCCCACTAGAATATGGGTACCCGGCCGCAGGGGTCTTGACTCTGTCCACTGAGTTATGCTCAGTGCCTAGAATAGGGTAGGGCATATATTAGGTGCTCAACAAACACCTGTTGAATACATCGTAGCAATATTCTTAGCAAGATTTGTTTTGGAAACCCCAGCCTGTCTCAGCAATGGGAGAGAGACTGAAGCAGGTGGTTCTGTCCACCATGGGGCCCTGGCACAACTTCAGGGGAGCCACCTCCCTGTGTGGAGAGCACAGTGGTTCTCAAAGGGCTCCACCCAGGCTGGGACTGAGCCGTGAGGATGGAGTCTGGGACCACAATGAGACTCTTCTTTGAAGACGTGAAGGATGCCCTGTCTTGCTTTCATAATGGAGTCACTTTGATGCAGAGTCTGAGATGCAGAGAAGTTCAGTGTCTGATCAAAGGTCACCACAAATGATCAGCCAGAGTCCACAAAATATCCAGATATTTATAGACGGTGAGATTCGATGGAGCACAACGCAAACCTCTGCACTTGTTTTCCCCTAATCAGAACTCTGAAGATGGAAAGTCGTCTGCGAATAATTATGGAAGAGAAAGACTTTTTTCAGAAGACAAGGGAGCCAGGGAGAGAAAGGGGGTGTGTGGGAGGGTTAGCTCACCCCTTGTGAGTAGAGTAAAGCCTCTACGAGGCATGGGAGAAATTCCTGGGTGCCCTCACTCATGAGGGGTGCTAGCTTTCTCCCGGAAATCCTGCCAGAAGGATTTCTGGCCTTCATTCCTGAACAGTGAATGAGGAATAACAAGAATAGCAGGTTCTTACATAGCGCTTACTGAAGGTCTGCGCTGTCCTTGTAACAACCCTGGGAGGCTCCACGTATTTAGAACTCTCTCCCCATTTTCATACTCTCTGTGCCTCAGTTTCCTCATCTGTCAAATAGGAATAATGACAGTACCTGCCTCACCAGGTTATGGTGCCTGGCATATAATGAGGACTCAATGACTGTTAGTCAATATCATCTCTATTTGTAATTATCACCTTTCCTCTCAGGAAGGAATAGACATTCAGCCACTCTAAGGACATTGTACGTGCCTCAGAATACATATGTGATCAAAGACACCATGGCTATGACCCATCTCTGAGGACTGTGTATTTCCTAAGTCACAGTCCTCAGCCCAAGGGAGGGGTCTTTGGTAGCGTTCCTGGCAGTATTGAACAGATGGGAGAGAACTTTCCAGGAAAGCGGGTCAGAGCGCATGCAGCCTGGAGCACAGAGTCCCCAGGATCACACCTCCTGGGTTTTTGTTCCTTCTGCCTACAGATCAAGGACCTGCAGATCAGGAGAGTTAGACGTTAAAATGTGCCCCTCACGACCAAGGTGAACTCTGGCTGGGCGTGTGGCGGGGAGCCTTCATGCCTGGGAACTTTGCAGCCTTGGCAGATGCCTAAGCAGCTCCTCCTACTCCTTGGATAAGCACCATCCAGGAAGCCATTTCCAGAAGGCTTCTATGGAGGGGAGGAAGGGAAGTTTTAGAGAATATGGAAATGCTCCCCTCCCCTGGGGAACTCATTACTTACCGACTTGTATGTGTGCAGACATGTACACACGTTCTGGGGTGTGATGGTTGTGGGGAGAGGGGCCAGAGGTAGGTGAGAGCACCATTCTCAATGCTCCTTTGCCAGACCTTTCTTTTGTGTCAAGGTTGGGGGTTAATCACTAGCATTCTCCAGCCTCCCTGGACCCTCTGGATTCCTTGTCACTCTGGAGAGTGGTGCAGAGACCCTGCTGCACAGCCCATCACCTCGGACCAGCATGGGAAATGTCCCTCCAGCGGTCCTGTCCCGGGGGCTCCTTTAGGTTTGGTGAAATGTGTCACTGGGAAACCTCAGGTTCTTATTAAACTTCTTAGAAACTGCTTTGGAACATGATGGGGCTATCTGAAGACCCTAACCAGATAGGCAAATCCTCTGCAACGGGGCCTGTGCGTTCATTCCTTCGCTCGCTCACTCACTCACCCACCCACCCACGCACCCACGCACTCATTCACTCACTCAGGCCTTGACACAGCGGCTGCTCGGCACCACTGGTTGGCCATCTGCGCCCCCGAGTCCTGGGCAGACAGACCAGAGCCCCGCGCCCTCTGCCCTCTGTCCTCCCAGGCGCTCACACGTCGCGGGCAGTCAGGACGGGCACCTCAGGGATCGCTGACCAGCCGGACATTAAAGGCGCCCTACAGCAGGGGCGGGAAGGCGGGGAGGAGAGTGAGAGGTCGGCGAGACCACCTTCCACGGCGGCCAGGGAGAGATCCGCAGAGATCTGCAGGCGACCTCACTCTCTGCTTCTCTCGGCATCCGGATGGGGGGAAAAGCTTTTGTTCTCTAGCCCTGGTCTGGAAGGGACACCGCGACGGCCTCAGACGCTCCCCGCGGGGGCCGTGGTTTCCCCGGCGGCGCGGGCGGGGGCGCTTCGGAGGATGTCCCTTAGAGGGCGCTGCTTGCCCGGCTTTGCGCGGAGTCTGGGGCGCGAGGGAGCCCGGGCGACACCCACCCCTCGCCAGAGGGCGAGCGACGGGCGGCGTCCGCGCCCGGGGCCCCATGCCCCAAAGTGCTCTCGAAACGGGAGAGAAAGAAAGCTGTGCTCCGTGCGGTTAAGCCAGCATCCCCGAAACTCAGGGCATGGGATGCGGGCGCTGACAGCCCGCAGCTCGCCTCCCTGGTTAAGCGCGCGCGCACAGGCGAGCGAGCGCCCCTGCGCGCCCCTGGACCCCGGGGAGACACCGGGGGGACTTGGGACAAGAGAGCGAGGCTGCAGTAGCGGCGCCGCAGGGTGCGGGCACGGCTGTCCCCGCCGCCTCCTCCCCGCCCGCGCGCCAGCCTGGACCCCTTCCCGTCTGGATCTAGTGCCCGCGTTTCCAACAGCACAGAGCCCGCTTTCCCAGCCAGAACTTTCGGTGACGTCTGCCAGGTGCTTCCTTTTCGCTGGAGATGAGCTTTTCTGCTCGCCTCAGTTGAAAGGCCGCTTCCGCGCGTCTGAACTTTGGGCAAGTTGGCACGCAGCCGCCTCGGGCGGGAGACCTCCCACGACAGGTGCGCACACTTGCAGGGTCGCTGCGCCCCGGCCTCCGCCCTGTGGCTGGCGGGTGCGGGCCGTGCCCCCGACCCAAGTGCATCCACCTATTTCTGCAGTCAGGGAGAAAATGACCTCTGGGCGGCCAGCACCGGTCAGGTGACCTCGGCTCGGTCTCCCCTTCTCCGGGAGCCCGTTTCCATCTATAAAACCCGAGCGTGAGACCCACCCTGCTTGAGTCTCAGCTCTGTGATTGGTTGCAACTCAGATTTGGGATGACACTGCATCGCGTTCTGCGTTCCAGGAAAGCCTCGTACAAACTCAAGGGAGTAATAATAATGAGAATGATCATCATTGTTTATGGAAGCACCATTTACAGTGCTTCCAGGTTCCCAAAGCAAAAATCGGGCTCACTGCTGTAGATGAAAAAGGCTGCGGAAAGGAGCCTTAAACGAGCCCATGGAGATTTGGGAGGGGGGGGGAGGTCTGAAGCCCCGCATCAGAAAATAAAGCCTACCCACTTCTCAGCTGGGGAACTGGAGCTTTACCATCTGCCAAGGTGGGGCGGCCTTGAGTTAGGCGAGGGCTCAATCTAACGAAAAAGAGGATGAGGAGGCGAAGGGACCACAGAAAGATCTCGGGTGCACAATGGGTGAGAGTAGAGATGGTCAGTTTGTCACCTTACTCTGACCAGGGAGCTGTCTCTAGGAAAGGGGCCCCCCAAGCAATCCTGATTATTTCATGCTTGAATCTAGAGTTTTAAATGCCTTACGGACTTCTTGTACAATCTAGGGATTTGTTTTTAAAGCCGATGGAGTAGAGGGAATGTCTGCCCAGCTGTCCCTCAGCGGTCCAGCAGGGTTCTCTAGAGACTTGGAGGCCGTCGGGACGTACTGGGGCGTCTCTGCCACCGCCCCAGTTGGGGAAGGTACGTTGCTGTGCCTTCCGTTCGCTGTGCCCTATTAGAGCGTCAGGTAGCTCCAGAGCTCAGCCGGGGAGACTTCCCGGGAAAAAGTGCTGTCTTTGGGGCCACGGGCTTCAAGTTCATCGCCAGGCTTTGGGCTCCAATGACCAGAGAAGAGGAGCGCCCTTCGGAGCGTGGCCGTCGGTGCGGGGACGCCCGCCGCCCCACTGAGTGACGCGCGGGCGTCAGCCCACTCTGCGTGCACACTCGGGCGCGCGGAGACGCACACCCACTCCGGCTCCTGGGGGAAAAGGCTCACTCTTCGGTTTCCCAGGGCCAAAGGCCAAAGCCACGCGAATTTCTGAGCCCGCGGACGCAGTGCAAGGACTGCCACCCCGACTAGACGGTGGGTGGGGACCCCAAATCCTCCGCCTGGTTGCCGTGTTCTTTCTTAGCAGGCTTGGGGGGGAAATGCTGAGGCCGCCAGACCCCAAAGAGTAGGAAAGTGGTGAGTTCGCGGGGGGCCGGAGGTCGCGTCCTGCCTCCTGGGCCCGCGCTGCGTGGCTGTCCAGCGACGTGGGGGCGCTGGGCCCTTGCCAAGCCCCTTGGGGCGGGGGAGCGGCAGCTGCGAGCGCGGATAACCCTGAGCTGACCCGCGCGGGCCGGGCCCGCCCCTTCCCCCTCCCACAGGCCGGGCGGCTGGGAGCGGGTCCCCTAGCCGCTGGGGGCGGTGGGGGGAGGGAGGTCCGGGCGCCCCGGCTGTCAGTGCGCCCCGGGCCGGGGGCGCCGCCGGCTCCGCGTCCCTCGCTCGCCTCGGGCGCTCGCCGGAGCGCTCCGAGTGCCTCTTTAGCAGGAGCCAATATCCTTTTGTGCTAATAGGCTTGTCCTCATTTGCTGCCTAATTGGACTATATAAAGCCAATAACAGGCGGGCTCTCATAGCCCGAAGCCAAAGCGCCAAAATCCGAGGCCAGGCGAGGAGGGGGCGGTGGCGGAGGCGGCCGCGGGGCCCGGGCCGGGCTGCGCCTTCGCCTGCCTAATCCCATTTGCCATTGTGCGCGCCCAATCGCCGTATACTCCCCGCATTTAACTCGGATGACATTTTGATTTCATCATTAGCATCCGGCGCCGGATTGACGCAGCCCCAAGCCGGGGACTGGTCCTGCCGCCTCCTCTCCGGGAGCTGCCGCCGCCGCCGAGCCGCCCCGCTCGCTCGGTGCCGCCGCAGGGCCGCTCCCCGCCCCGCGGCACCCCCCGACCCCCTCCCCCATGCGCGCGCGCCCCGGCCGGGGCTCCACCCCGCCCTCCCGCCGCCGGATTCGCGCCCGGGGCGGCCCCCGACTTTGCGCCCCGTAGTTGAGTTCCGTGTATGGTCTGATTTCCGGCCGCCCGCCTGGTCGCCCGGCCGCCCGCCTGTCCCGCTCCCTCCCTCCCGGGGACCGGAGGACAGGGGACCATGCCGGAGCCCGGGCCGGACGCCCCCGGCGCGGCCAGCGCGCAGCCCCCGCCGCCGCCTCCGCCCCCGCCCCCCGCGCCCAAGGACTCCCCGTTCTCCATCAAGAACCTGCTCAACGGAGACCACCACCGGCCGCCCCCGAAGCCGCAGCCGCCCCCACGGACGCTCTTCGCTCCGGCGTCGGCCGCCGCCGCCGCGGCCGCCGCCGCCGCCGCGGCCAAGGGCGCCCTGGAGGGCGCCGCGGGCTTCGCGCTCTCGCAGGTGGGCGACCTGGCTTTTCCCCGCTTTGAGATCCCGGCGCAGAGGTTCGCGCTGCCCGCGCACTACCTGGAGCGCTCCTCGGCCTGGTGGTACCCCTACACGCTGGCCCCCGCAGGCGGCCACCTCCCGCGACCTGAAGGTACCGACTTCCCTTGGAACTTTCCTTGTCCTGCGCGCGCACCTGCCCCGTCCCCGCCGCGCGCGCCGCCTCCCGCGGCGGCCCTGGGACCCCCCGACGCGCAGTCGGGCCTCCTCGGTCCGGGGCCTGGCTCCCTGGCTCGCGGCTCCGGGCCGCGCGCGCGGATGCGCGGTGGCGCGGCCCGGGAATCCAATCCCACTTGGTGAGAAAAGCGGACTTGGAGCCCGGGGCGCGGCGCTTTCCTGGGACAGTGGCCTCGGGTGCACATGGGGATGCGTCTGGCGGGTGGGACAGGGCACTCGGCCTAGCTAGAGAGGGAGTGAGTGACCCCGGCGGGCGGGTGCAGGCCAGAGGCGAATCTGCGCTTGGGCCCCCGGTGGGGATGCTGAGGGGGAATAAAAAGGGAGCGGCCTCTCTGCCGCCGCCCGGGTCTCTGTCGCCTGTCTCTGGGAGGAGGGGGATCCCAGGACTCGGCGCCCCTGTCCCAGCTTAGCAGGGCAGGAGGAGGCCGGCGGCAATGGTGCGGCCCCGAGGCCTGGGCCCCGGCGGCGGGCGTGGACCGAGCCTGCCGCCCCCGGCTCCGGCCTCGCCGTGTCCGTGTGTCCGTGTGCGTGTGTGCACGCGTCCGTCTGTCTGTCTCTCTCCCCGCAGCCTCGGACAAGGCCCTCCTGCGAGACTCCTCCCCCGCCTCGGGCACCGACCGCGACTCCCCGGAGCCGCCGCTGCTCAAGGCCGACCCCGACCCCAAGGAGCTGGACTCCAAGAGCCCGGACGAGATCATTCTGGAAGAGAGCGACTCGGAGGAAGGCAAGAAGGAGGGCGAGGCGGCGGGGGCGAGCGGCGGGGCGGCCGCGGCGGCGACGCCGGGCGCCGAGGACTGGAAGAAGGGCGCCGAGAGCCCCGAGAAGAAGCCCGCGTGCCGCAAGAAGAAGACGCGCACCGTCTTCTCGCGCAGCCAGGTCTTCCAGCTGGAGTCCACCTTCGACATGAAGCGCTACCTGAGCAGCTCGGAGCGCGCGGGGCTGGCCGCGTCGCTGCACCTGACCGAGACGCAGGTCAAGATCTGGTTCCAGAACCGGCGCAACAAGTGGAAGCGGCAGCTGGCGGCCGAGCTGGAGGCGGCCAACCTGAGCCACGCGGCGGCGCAGCGCATCGTGCGCGTGCCCATCCTGTACCACGAGAACTCGGCGGCCGACGGCGCGGCGGCCGCGGCCGCGGGGGCCCCGGCGCCGGTCAGCCAGCCGCTGCTCACCTTCCCGCACCCCGTCTACTACTCGCACCCCGTCGTCTCGTCCGTGCCGCTGCTACGGCCCGTCTGAGGCCCGAGAGGGGGAGGGGGAGGGAGCGCCCCGCCCCCTTCCCAGACCCCTGGAGGAGACTGGGCCGGGCCGAGGGCGCCCAGACGTCCGGCGGCCTTCGGGAACCGGGGCTTCGGAGCGGTGCCCCGGCCTCCCTTCCCTCCCTCCTCCCAATCGGTAGCGTTTTGTAAGTATTTGCAATGCGTTTTCGTGCAATTTTCACCCCGAATGGATTTGAGGCGCTTTCCCCTCTTACTTTTGGTTTTGGTTTGGGTTCAGAGAGAGCAGGAAAAAGAGAAAAAAATTCCTCCGGGCCAAATATTTCGGCCGAAAGCTTTTGTAATATGAGCGATCCTCCCGCCAGATTTGCATTGCACTGTGGCTTTTTTTTTTTTTTTTGGTTTTATTTTTATAGAAGGAAAATAAGGGCAAAACCCCGAATCCCTCTCGTTTATTCGGTTTGCATAGAACTGTTTTCAGAAGGAGGCACAAAGGTAGAGAGAATTCACACTGCAGTGCTTTCATTTCTGGATTTCTGGGTGTGGTTCTTCCTCTCCACCCCCCAATCAGTTATCCTCCCCCGTTTTCAGAGTCTGAGCAATTCTCATAAGACCCCCAACTCAGGCCGCTTTTCTCCCTGGCAAAGGTCTGTGGCATTTGACCTCTTCATCAGTCCTGCTTTGTGATTGAAGGATTCTCTAAGTGTTTAAAGGGAAATAAACAAAACAACCCATACTCAGACTTCTGGTGATTGAAACAGCTCCACATCTGGCCCAGTGTGAGTTCTCTTATTTATTAGCATTTACTTTGGGAATTTCATTTGTTGGTAAATTATTAATAATATTACTATTATTCTTTGTTCCCCGTTTTGAGAGTGATTTCAATATTTAAAAAAAAAACCTTTGTATCTTTTATTCCCTATCTTTTTGTTCCTCAGTAACTGTTGTACTTCTGACTGTGCAATATTGTACAAATTTTCCTGAGAGCCCTGCTCTTTCTCTCCTGAGAGAAGCAGCCGTTTCCACTGTATAATGCCAGTCATTCGTTTAGGAAGAGAAATTTAAGAAGGAGAAAGGGGGGAAGGAAGGAAACAAGGATAGGTAGAAATGCTCAAAGGAGTAAGATAGGATACTGGAGCGCTTTAAGTGAAGGACAATCAATTTAGGAGAATTTTAACTTATTTGATAAATGTACAGATTTCATGTAAAAGTCACACTCGTCTCCGCAGGGCTTCTTGTTCTGCCACCTGATCTGTTTTCTTTCTTGTCAGCTACACCTGTTGTTCTGCAATAGCTTGTCCCGCCCCCACTCCCATCTCCCCATCTCTGCCCGGGTTCAGTCCCTTTTTAAGAAAAAGAGAAAAGGAAACAAAATATTGTTACACTTAATGTTGTTGTGAAATTGAATTAATTAAACCAGAAAAAGCGAAGCGTCCTTGCGTTGCGGGCGTGTGTAACTCGGGACGGTTTCTCGCGGAGCAGGTGTCTCCGAAACTCCTCGCTGCCTCTGCGCTCCCCGAATCCGCCCTGCCCGGCGCTCATCCCTATCACCCAGGAGGCGGCGGAGACAGAGGCGGCTTTGTTCGCGACCAGGGCCACTCGGGCCGTGTCGCGGCTTGAAACGCCGCTGCGCAGCGGGGAGAACGCGGGGCGGCAGGGGCGAGGACCGGGGCGTATCAGCCGGCGAAATCGAGCGGAGCGGCCGCCGCGCGCTGACAGCGGGCGCTCCCGTTCCCAGCCCGCGGTCCTTCGGGAGCCTCGGGCTTCCAGGCGGGGGATCCCTGGGCGCTCGGCAGCCGTCCCGGGGGTTGGCGGGCCCCGGGAGTGAGGGGAGGGAAGACGAGAGTGACAGGATTTACTGCGGCCGCCGGCCGATCGCGGTGTCCAGCCGGGAGAGTCCGCGCCGGGAGACGCCAGCCCCGGGAGGCCAACCGGCCGCCGGGAGCGGCGACTTCCAGACCCGGGACCGCGCGGCCTCCGCAGGACCTGTGGCTCCCGGGGCGGCTCGGCTGTGGCCGCGGTCCTGGTGGGTCCGGGGCCGGGCAACGGAGCCCACCCGGCTGCGGCTGCGACCACCGAACCCCCGAACCTTGGAGCCTCGGTTCCAAGCCCTTTTCTGCCCACCTGCGCCCGGCACCTCAAGGGCGGCCTCTAGATCTAGGTTTCCCGCCACTGTCCCCGCCGCCGCCTGGAACCGCAGCGCTAGATGTCCCCGCAGGCGCCGGGCCACCGCGCTGAGGGCGGGCGGCCAGCCAGCCCCGCGGCTCCCCGCCTTAGAGCATGAGAGCTGCGCGCCCCCCACTCCTGGCAGGGCGCTTTGGAAGCTGGGGAGCCCGAAGGGAGAGATGAGGACCCCGGAGCCGGTGAAGACTGCGGAGAGCACACCGCAGGGAGCATCCGCTGGGGAGCGCCTCCTCCGTGCGTTCCCATGGCCTCGCCCAGGGCTTCGCGAGGTTCCTCAAACCCAGTCGACGCGATTGGTTCTACTGTGGCTGAAACGTCCAGTATCGTTTTCTATTGATGGGAAACTGCCCCAAATAAACTGGCATGAGTACTGATGGCAAAATTTTAGCCTGGACCTCAGTGAAGATAGATCTGTCTTTATTTCCCTCTGGTTTGGAACAAAAACGAGGGCATGTGTTGCAAATGAAAAATAAACAGAAATTCGGGGTCAAAATATGTCGTGCCTTGTGTTACCTGCAAACATAGTGATGCCTTTTACTGTTGGCAATACTAACTGCAGGGCAGGCCAATAACAGCTCATTAAAAATAATGTTGCAACAGCAAACACGTCCTTAGATTTTACAGCCAGAACACGATGGTATCAACTGCCAAGAAAATACTTTATTTGTGTTTAGATTCTAGAAAAACGGTTCTTGACTGACCCAGTCTTTACAAAGTCGAGAAGCAACTGGTTCTCCATATGCACAGTTTATCCCCTGTCCTGCTCCCAGCGGCCTCTCCTTCCCTCCTACTGGGGAGGCCCGCGGCCCTGTGCAGCGCGTTTCTCCCAGGAGCCACAGTGGTGGCTGTGCTCTGGGGAGGAGGGTGGCTATGATGCCTCCTGGGACTGGTGGCTGTGTGAGTCTAGAAGCTAGTCCAGGTGGAAAACGCCCTCCTCCCTCCTGTCCATTGGGGTCCTGGTATTTTTCACAGTGCAAAGCAAGGGGCTGAGCCAGGGTGCAGAACCATGGAGCACCCAAGTCACTCCACCCTTGGTGGGAAGCATCCTTTGAGGCTCGACTGCGGACCTGAGGCCTTCCAGTCAGGAGACGCCAAGAAAACACTTGCTGAGACTGTCACATCTAGAAAGCTGGCTGGGGTCTTCTTCTCCCACACAACATTCTCTTCTTCCACCCTGCCTCTGCAGGGATTACTGGGAGCTGCTGGAACCACTCACCAGAGGGGACTATGTGGGGGAGTGAGGGTGTCTCCATGCAATTTCTCCAAGACATTTCATCGTGGGAAGCCAGAACAGCCAGTGGCTCCTAGCCCAGAACACTGAATGACATTCCCGATGTTCTTCTTTCATCTTCCCTCCCTTCAGATGTGGAACCCAGCCTCCTCTCCTTCCTCCTACCTAACTTCAGATCCTTCCCTATCAGCATCCCTAATTAATCTCCAAGTCAGTGCAAATAGCTCTGGCTTCTCAGGCAAATCCTTTCTGTATCTCTCAGACATATATACAAATGACACGTAGGATACACTCATGACATCACACACACACACACACACACACACACACACACACACACACACACACACTTTAGGTAGACCTCCTAACAGACCTGGTATTTAGGGAATCCCAGTACACCCACCCACACATGCCTTTAGCATTACAGCCATCACTAAGGCAGTCAGGTGCACCTGTTCGGAGTGACTCTGGCAGCTGGGAGGAGTCCTGCGGGAAGGATGGGGCAGGGAGCGAGGTGGCGCTCCTGCACCCGCCGCACCGAAGCCTAAAACCCTTCCTGCAGGGATGCCTCGTGCTCCCTCTTCACAAGCCACTTGGTTCAAACTAGTGGAGCCCGCCCACAGCCCACCGTGGACCGCCATACTCTATGGGCCGGGGCCTGGCCTCACTTGGAGCCCCGGTCCCCACAATCCCAGACTCTGGCTCTCAGCTCCCGCGAGCGCCTCTGGGCTCTGGGAGACCGCGGAGCCAGCGCGAGAGCTGTTTCTGTTGGCAACACAGATGTATTTCTTTTATTTGGTAGTAAATAGAGCGGGTGTGTGTACATCAAACAACAGCACGATAGATATAAACTGCACCTCCCGCCCCTGGCGCTCACTCTTTGCCCGGAGGTCCCCTTGGTCAGCGCCCGACTCGCCAGAGCCGGAGGCCACGCGCGAGAAGCCCGGCGCGCGCGCTGGAGGGTAGAGCTGGGAGAAAGAGGAGGAGGAGGCAGAAGGTCGGTGGGGTTTGCTTTCTCTTCTGGGGCGCACGCTGGGCCACCTAGGGCCTGGCGATGGGGGGGTGGGGGAGCCAGAACAATGGGGTCCCACCGGGCCGCGCGGCTTTGGCTTGACTTCCCGGGCGGGGGGCCAAGCGCTCCTGCTTCAGCCCCTTGGTGCCCACGGGGCACCTGAACTTCCCTCGAGAGGCCCTGTGGGGCCGCAGACTGCCGGGCACGGCCTTGCCCGCCTCCAAGACTCCATTTTGCCCCACCTCTCGCGGTTATCCACGCCCCGCGGCCCAGGGACCCATCCCGAGGGCCGTTTCCCCTTAGCGATCCAGACTGAGACTCCGTAGAGACGCTAGGAAAGGCCGTCCTCACTCGGTCACCCCCACGGGGCCGGGGTGCAGGAACCACGAGTCCCACAGAGACCCCTGCCCGGGGTCCGAAGCGTAGCCGGGCAGGCCCGGGGGACGTCGCGCCGCCGGGCAGTGGGCGCGGCCCCGCAGAGGTGACCTGCGCGGCTCCTCCTTCCGGCGTCCCGCCCACTCTGCGGCACCCCGCCCCGCCCGCAGACCCTCCCGGGCTCCGGGGTTCGGCACGAGCGAGCTGTGCGTCCACGTCTGGCAGGCGCACGTCGGTGTGCGCACGGGCGCCCGTCTGGGTGTGCGGGGCAGGTGTGCACCTTTGACCTACAACGATCGCGGAGGGGGTGGGTGGCTGAAGAGAGAAAAGGGGCGCGAAGGTGGTGGCCAGGCCGGCTGTGCTTTGAAGCCCTTCCTGGGGCCTGCGACCCGGGTCTTGAGTTGGGACTTGGGCTGTCCCCGGGTGCGCCTCTCCTGCCGCAGGACCCTGGAGGCTTATCAGGTGGGGAGTGGCGGCTTCTGGGAAATCGGGTCTCAGATGGCAGTGCAGCCCTAGCCCCCACTAGGATCCGTTGATCCGCCTGGGATTTCCTCCCACCCTTCTGCTTCCAGGATCCCGGGGACCTTCGTTCGAGAGTCCGGGCAGTTTCAGAGACGCGCGTGCAAGGCTAGCCGGAGGCCGCGTGCCTCCGCGTAGAGGTCCCACACGGTGCACACTGGTCGCACTGCCCAGGTCTCTTCTTTGGCCGCTGCTCCAGGCGATGTGTCTCCGGGGTGAAAGTGCCCCAAATGTGTGTGGTCGCGGTTCCCAAAGGATCCCTTCTGGTGCAGTGGACCGAGAGGAAAATGAGCTGGGGGAGAAGTGGCGAGCCAGCGAGTGGGAGAGCTTCGAGAGCGCGTTCGTTGGGCCCATCACTTAGCCAGGAGCGGCGAGGTGGAGTCACCTGGTGTGCCTCACCCCAGCGCTGATGTCTTAAAGGAATAGAAAGAATCCCCTTCTCTTGAGCTTTTTCGCTGCCCTCGCCCCCTTGGTGATGGAGTGCACGCATCAGATTTTCATCAAAGTTCTATTAAGTGAAACATAGGTTGCAGGGCACCCTTTGATTGAAACAGTTTAAATTTTAATTGTGTTTTTAATTTGACATATAGTTGCAGAAAGGAATGACACTGCGTCGCCAAGGGGCGGTCGATTTTCTTAATTTCTCCCAGAGGAATTGATGAGTCTATCAGGCCACTAGATTGGAAACCCATTAAAGCTCTCTGGTTAGGCTGTTAATTGGAACTTGATGGATGTGGGGGGGGGGGGCTGTCGAGACTCGGCTATGCTGATCCAATCTTCATGACTTTCTGTTTTCCAATAAATTACACAATTCATTTTCCAGCCGCAGATTACATAAATTGTACACCTCTGGGGCTCTCTTTTTCAAATAGGGATCCCTTTTCCCCAAAAGCCTATTGCAAGATGTCATTTGCACCAAAGAACGAACAGCAGAGGCTCTTGAATGAAAATCGAAACATAATCAACGTTTATACTTAGAAAATTTATTGAGATCATTTTCTCTGGTATTTCCTTATTTTAAAGTTTGGACGCGCCATATATCATAATCCACTGGCGTAAGAGGGGGGGTCAGACTGTGTTTAATATTTATCGAAGCTTGATTCCAAGATCAAACTTGTTTATGACTTCATCTGTCATTTCGGAGGGAGCCTTCTTCCACTATTACCGGGCTCAGCCAGCCTATTTCCCGACTGCCGCAGAGCAGAGAGGATCAATTTTTATTAGGCTCCTCGCAAGTTTGCTCTGGGCCGCTTTAATATTGAGCAGTGGCGTAATCTCCAGACCTAAACTTTAAGCGTGCTTTCAGTCTCAGAAAGTTCACTGTTCCTAGGAACCCCGTTATGCCTAATTCCTGGGGTGGGGGCAATCTCGAGGTAGGGATGTTAATCTGAGTAGAGTAGGGAAAGGCAGGGCTCTCCCGAGATTAAGAAGGTGGGGCACGAGGTGGTATTGAGTTTAAGGATTGCCACACTTAAGGGCAGAGAGACTGGGTATCTGTGGGTGGGGGTTCCTGAGAGTGTTTTGCAGCTGCTCAGGGCCCAGGAGTGAGTCAGAGCCTCTGCGATTTTGGTGAAGTCTCCGGGACCCCCCAATGCCCCAAAGGAATGGCGGACATCTGGCCCAGTGGTGTGACTGCTGTTGGAGTATGAGGATGGTAGACCCCGCAGTTGACCAGTTGGCAGTAGAGGAGAGGCGAGGGGACAGTCCGTCGGGTTGCAGAGCCAGGAGTCTCCCCAGTCTCAGTCAGAGCCTCTCAGCCTCCTCCACCCGGTGCCATCACTTCCTTGGTTTTGTGTAGTGTGTGTGTGGCGCACACTAGGTGGAACTTAGTGGACATTTCCTAACTGAACGTGTGTGAGTGTGTAAACGTTTATGCAAATGCGTGCTGTTGCTTAAAGCAGAGCTTCTGAAGATGTGTGGGGGTAGGGGTGGGGAGGCTGCGCAGGGCTGGGTTGTAGCGCACCTCTGTGTACAGGGAAGGTCAACGCCAGTGGGAGTGGCTAGCAGGCAAAGTAGGAGGCCCGAGGGCTCCCTTTGACTTTGAAGCTAGCCAGGGGTGGAGGATGGGGGTGGGGGAGATTGTGGGGTCCTGAGGATGCAGAGGCTGCTGTTTCCTAGTTTAGAGTCCTCAAGCCAGGATGCAGGGTCATCCCCTGTCCCTTACCACTCCCAGGCCTGGGAGCTGTTTCTCTAAAGCCCATCCCAGAGGCCAGGCAGCGGCCTCGCATGGCAGAGGCCACTCCCTTGAGCCTTTGACCCCAAACAGTGAGGAGGGCCTGGTATGGGCAGTGGAACAACCTTGATCACTTTTTTCTGAGCCCCAGCTTCCCCATCTGTACACTGGGGACAAAGACCTGCCACAGGTTTGCTGTGAGGACTAAAGTGAAGAATGATGGGATGTTCCCCACCGTGTTCCAGGTTGCCAGCACCTGGTAACTACTAACTCATAAGGGTTATACCAACCTCCCCTACCCAACTCTCTCCCCCCCAGTGACAGGCGCATTGGCCAGTTTCCTGCCAGGCCGCTTCGGCCTGAGCCTCAAGACAGCGCCCAGTCGGGATGCTTGCAGTAGGGGGAGAGGTCGCAGGCCGGTGAGAATGGGGTGTTTCTTTCCAGGAACCTCCCTTCAACCCCCCAACTGTGCGGGAGCACGCAGGAGCGGCTGCGATGTGGCCCCGGAGCCTGCGCCTCGCCTCGCGGAGGAGGTCGCACAAATTGTATTTCAGCGCCAGGTCCTTCTGGGTTAATGAGCTGACACCATGATTAAAGCTGACCATTTGTAATGTGTCTCGACCCGGCCGCTGAGCCCTGAAGAGGTTAATGCGGTGACGGAGGCCGGCACCTGCCCCTCGCCGGCCTCCCGGGCTGTGGCGCTCAGCCCCTGGCCCCCGCCTGCTCGAGTGGCCCTGCCCCGGCTGCGCCCGCGACTCCTAATCAATTAGCCCATTAACGAGCCCTTGGAGGAGTTAAGTAGGGAGAGGCTCTGCCACGCGCAGGGCTGCAGTCGCTAACTCACCGCGGCTAACGATGTTATGAGCGCTCCACTGGACAGCCCGGGCGGCGCGGGCCAGGCGGGAACTGCACCGTCACGGTGCGGCGTCGGGACATCTGTGGGGACGGATTCCGGAGTCTCCTCTCACTCCCGGCTGCACTGAGGGGCACCGTAGAGGCTCGGCGTCCGGGATCTCTTGATCGATGGGCCCGAGGCTGCGCACCCAGGGGGTGAGGTGGCCTGAGCGCCCCAGGGCCTTGCCTCGACTTCCTTTCCTCGAAGCTTGTGTAGACGGCTGTGCCTGCGAACCGTCCGGCCTCCGCGGGGCTGATTCTAGATCGGGTTAAAGCTGCCCTGGGAGTTAAACAGGGAGAGCCAGGGCTCCGAGGGAGCCGTGAGGACAAGCGAGGGCACCAGGTTTATTGAGCGCCTATCACGTGCCAGGCTGAGAGCTGGACACCGACCTCACTCGGCTTCTGCGAGGTAGCCTCGATTCCCCCAATTCGAGGAATGAGGAAACCGAGGCCCAGTTTAAGTACCCGTTCAAAGTCACCCAGCCAAGATGCAAATCGACTTCGCTTAATTCTGAAACCAGCCCTCACCTCCTTCTCCTCCCCTTCTGGAGAGCAAAGTGCTTCTCTTGCTGCAGTGACTCTGTGACCTCCAGTATTTGCCAACAAACATAGCAAAACAACTGACAAGCGTCACCTATGGAGCAGGAGGGCCCCCGGTGGGTTATTCAGCAACAGTCTACCTAGGATCTACTATGAGCTCCTAGTGGTTTTAGGCTTTTGGGCGCTTTTCCATTTCTACCTAAGGCCATCCTCAAAACGGGAAGCCGGGAAACATGAAAGGGAAGTTCATTTCACCTATGAGGACAGTGAGGCTCTGATTGGCACTGGAATTGTCCAAGTTTCTGCGGGGTGTAAATGGTGGTGCTGGGACTCAATCCAGGATTTCTTGAAACAAGATCTAGGGCTCTTCTCCCCTCCCCACCCCCAACCAACCATCATGATCATGCAGCCCGTTTGGACAGTGACAGAAGTGGGGTCCGGAGGCGAGGAATTGCAGAAGTTGTCTGCTCCCGGCCTGGCCTCCCAACTAAGCTCCCAAGAATAGCATCAGTTCCAAGGCGCATGCTCCTGAATCCCCACTCCCCGGGCTCGGCGCGTCCGTTTCGGGGCTCCCCGACCTACTTGCTGGCGGGTACTAGAAGTGGGAGGCTGGGGGAGGGTCGTGTCGCGGCCTGTGAGAACTCTTCCAAGGGCACGAGGACCCGTCGCCCGAGGCTGGCGTCGGGCCACTCCAGCTCCAGCTGGGAGACCCGAGCAGTCCCTGCCCCTCGAGAGGGCTGGGGTCCGAGCCGCCACAAAGGCGGGAACCTGGGCGGGCACCTATGCTGCTTTCGGCCCTGGCTGTCCCTGGGCAGACACGGCAGACACCTGCCCGGCCCTCGGCGCGCTCCGGGGTGCACAGGCGCTGCTTGCCTTGCCTGAGCTTTTTGAAAATTTCCGGGGCCGCTCGGCGGCGCTGCGATTGGCCGCGTCCCAGTCACCTCTATGCAAATGAGGCCGCGCCACCTCCGCGCCGCCGGAGACCCAGCGAGCTGGTGGTGGTCAAAGCAGGGGCATTGGCGCTGGGGCCGGGCGGGCGGACCCGGAGCCCGGCGGGCGAGGACCCCCGCTCAGCCGTCCCGGGTCCGCATGTACCCTGCGCCGAGGGGACGTCTCGCCAGTTTCGTCGCCCCCTCCCCCCGGCTCCCCTCCCCGCCTCCCCCCGCCCCCCGCCCGCCCGCCTGCACCACCTTCCACCCAGATCGTCTCTAAAGGGAGTTCTTGGTTTCCTCCGATTTCTTATGAACCCAGGATGGGCAGCAAGGAAGATGCGGGCAAGGGGTGTCCGGCGGCCGGCGGCGTCTCCAGCTTCACCATTCAGTCCATCCTGGGCGGGGGCCCCTCGGAGGCGCCGCGGGAACCCGCCGGCTGGCCGGCCAGGAAGCGCAGCCTGTCCGTGTCCTCGGAGGAGGAGGAGCCGGACGACGGCTGGAAGGCGCCCGCCTGCTTCTGCCCAGACCCGCACGGCCCCAAGGAGCCCAGCCCCAAGCACCACCCCCCCATCCCCTTTCCTTGCCTGGGTAAGGATCGCACGCCGCCCGGTCGGCCGCAAGCAGGCTCTAGGGGAGGGAGGCTGTGCCGGGGCTCTCGCGCGGGGCTCCCCCTTGGGCCAGAGCCGCCGCCGCTCGGGTCTGGGGCTGAGGGGAGGAGACGCGCGCGGTGCCGTGTCCTGGGCCCGGCGGGCGCTCGGGAGGAGACTGGGACGTGGTCTTGGGGAAGGCTGGGGTGGGGGAGAGGGGACCACAGCGTCTGGCCCCGGGCGGGCCGCACACACGGCTCTGCCCTCAATATCCCCCGTGCTCGGCTGACACTTTCCCAGCACGAGGTCTGTAAGTCGGGTCTGAGCGGTCCATCGGTCTCTACTGCGATCTCTTTCAGTGTGCCCCTTCTCTCTCTCTCTCTCTCTCTCTCTCTCTCTCTCTCTCTCTCTCTCTCTCTCTCCCCCCTCCCTCTCTCCCTCCTCCTGCTCCTTCTCTGAATGATCAGCACTCCGAGTGATTGACAATGGTGCCTTTCAGAGATGGTTCCTCTTTACAACATCTGACGGAGGGGAGCCCCGCGTTGGCCCTTAGCATGATTTCCGAACAAACGGCCTGTGAAATGCCGCCACCCTAGAAAGCTCGGAGAACTCTTCCAGCTCAGTTGTTTCAAGGCAACATCACCTTTAAAAATGATGTTAACGTTCCCTCTCCAAACCTCCCCCCCCCCCATTGCCACTTGTCCTTCCAGGAAACTGGGAGCCCAGAGACCCCAGACTGGGAGCAGCTGGGTCTCTCTCCTGTTGCTCTGTAAAGGCCGGGAGTGCTGGGCTTTGGGTTCCAGCGAGAGGGAGAAAGGAAAGCATTGGGAGCAAGGAAGATGGGACCAAGGCCGCGGCCTTCTGCCGGCTAGAGCTAGAGGAGGGGGTGGGTCTCTGAGGCTCCCCAACTCCACGGCCTCCCTGTCTGTTCTCACTCCCCAGGTACCCCCAAGGGCGTCGGAGGCGCAGGGCCCGCGAGCTCGGAGCGCACGCCTTTCCTCTCTCCTTCGCACCCGGACTTTAAGGAAGAGAAAGAGAGGCTCCTGCCCGCGGGGTCGCCGTCGCCGAGGCCCGAGCGGCCGCGGGACAGTGGCGCGGAGCGGCAGGCGGGCGCCGCGGCCAAGAAGAAGACGCGCACGGTCTTCTCGCGCAGCCAGGTGTACCAGCTGGAGTCCACCTTCGACATGAAGCGCTACCTGAGCAGCTCGGAGCGCGCGTGCCTCGCCTCCAGCCTGCAGCTCACCGAGACGCAGGTCAAGACGTGGTTCCAGAACCGGCGCAACAAGTGGAAGCGGCAGCTGTCGGCCGAGCTGGAGGCGGCCAACATGGCGCACGCGTCGGCGCAGACTCTGGTGGGGATGCCGCTGGTGTTCCGGGACAGCTCGCTGCTGCGCGTGCCCGCGCCGCGCGCGCTCGCCTTCCCCGCGCCGCTCTACTGCCCCGGCGGCAGCCTCTCGGCCTTCCCGCTCTACAACCTCTACAACAAGCTGGACTACTGACCCCTCCGGGGGCCGCGCTGCCGGAGGTCCCCGGCCGGGCGCGGGAGGCCCTGCGCTCCCCCACCCGCCTCCCCAGACAGCCCCCAGGGCCCCGGAGCACGGCGGCGCGTCGCCAGGAATAGGAAGACATACACCGTGTGTATTCATGATCGCTTATTTATGGCCTCTGCCCTCCTTTGTTTGTTTGTTTGTTTGTTTGCATCGTTTCGGGGACTGACTTCTCCGGCTTGCCTCAAGCCAGATCTCCCGCTTTCCACCCCAAACCTTTGCAAAACCACTTTGGAGGGGATGTGTCTCGGGGGGTGGTGGTGATGGGAAAGGGAGAGTTCGCCAGATCGATGGTAATTGGGGGGGAACAAAATTAGAAGACCACCACCAAAACAACACAACAACAACAACAACAACAACAACAAACAACAACAAACCAACCAGGCACACTTCTCTCCCCTTATATACACCTGCGTATATGTTCATGCGTACACCGCCCGCCACACCAGCCGTTGGGGGCTTTGGACAAGTAACGTCTCTTTGGGTTCCTCACGTCCCGAGGATGGGTAAGGGCGAAAGGGGGAGATTTCAGATCTGTAAATATTTTTAAAGAGAAAAAAAAATAAAACATTTTAAGCATCGTTGCTAACTTCGGTGGCATCGGTCGCCCCGCGTGCTAACTAACACGAGGAAGGTTTTCTCGGTTTTGGATGGAGGGGCTGGTGGGTGTGCGTTTAGGAGAGGGCTTGCGGGCCCCAGGTGGAGGGGGGAGGCAGCGGTCAGGCGTTAAAGGTTGGGACGCTGTCGCCGTGGCTGCGGCACGTGGGCTGGAGCCGATCTCCCTTCCACTTCATGGTGTCCTGTCTTGGAGCTGCCTGAGGCCCACCCCGGCCGAATCCAGCTCCCGAGCCCGCGCGGAGAGGGACAAAGACAGGAAGGCAGGCCTCGCTGCCGCAGCGGATGCCTGCCCGGAGCCAGCATCTCCCCCGAATCCGGATCGCCTTGGGCTTGGCCGCAGCAGAGCGTCGTCGTGCGACGTGGCTCCACCGGTGACTCGAGCTTCCTCTCCGAAAGCGCAGGGCAGGTGAGGTGGCGTTGCCCGGACCAGGTAAAGAGCCCGCTTTGCTCGTCCCCCAGCCCGGCGCCACAGGCTTGCAGCCTCGCTCGGTTCCCGGGCGGTGGCACCGTCCTGAATTCCGCGCAGCGCGGGAACGGGGCGCAGAAAGGCGACACTTTGGTCGAGGAGGGATCTGAGGCTGGAGACCAGGCAAAGGAAGCGCGAAAGGCAAAGGCGCCTCCCCACACTTTGTTGTCGTTGCCGTTTACAGTTTGCATTGTACGTGGCTAAGTGGCCGGACCACGGGCAAGCACGCGGCCGCTTGCGCCGAATGGAACCCGGGCGCGCGGCCGGGTCTTCCGTGCCTCTGACACCTGCCGTTCGTGCCCGCGCTGGGAGGACGCACCCCGACAGAATAGCCGCGCGGGGGTCATACAATCCCAGCCTTGCTAAGTTAGATCGCAGCCACCTGTTCCTTGTAAACGTCATGAAAGGAATCCTTGGTTTAGGGGAGGCCGAAGGTTCGGTGTCACGTGCGACGAGCTCCCCGGTCCTTCTGCCTGCGGGGCTCCTCCTGAGCCATTGCAGAGGTGCCGGGAGCCCGCAGCGCGGGGGAACATTTGTGTGATAAACTTGTCTCTTTGAAGCGAGAGGCATCGAAATTATCTGCATTTTATGAAAGGATACAGAATATCTGCAAAGCGTCTGTGACTCGTAGAATTCTGTGTAAAATTCCTGGCCTCTTGTCCATTTCCAGGTCATATTTTTTTCCTACTCACAAGAGATTTCTTAAAAAGCACAATTTATTTCGAGGTGGCATCAGAAGGATGTTACCCCAGAACATGCTATTTTAGTGCAGTTGCATTTATTTCAAATGAGTTCAATTCAATAAGTATTTACTGGGCCCTAGTACTTGCTGAGGACTATGCTAAATGTTAAATATTCAGAGAGAAAACAAAAGTGATACTGGATCATTTTCTTCTGATTTATTTGGTGCACGTATTTTATTTCAGTGAACTTTCTTTCCAGATGACCTACTTTTAATTCATTTCCTCTAAAGTTTGCCATTTGAATATTTCATGCAGAAATAACCAAATTGCTTTCAAGGAGCTACTTGTATTAGAATAGCCCATCCATATCATTTTTGTCTGTATTTTAATTGATTTTTTTCCCCAAGAGATCATGGTTTTGAAAATATTGGGTCACTATATCTTCCTTAGAGTTGCTTTCTCTTACAAGAAGTGATTTTCTTTGGCCTCTGCAGTCACTTAATGGCCTTCAGATTTTAAGAATAATCTTTTTTTGGTTTCTCTTATAGTAGGTATTTCACTCTTTTTACTAACCCAGAAATTAGCAATCAGGTGACTTAATGTATTTAGTTTCTAGGTAGGAATTCCTCTCTCTCAGTGTTCACACACTCACACACACACACACACACACACACACACACACACACGACTTTGCATTTGAATTTAAAATGTTGTTCAAGACTCCATAGTGGCCAGATTTCCTATCTCAAGACTATCAATTCATTTGAATAATCAGCAAAGCCATCAGCCTCCTTACAGGTTCTAAACTAGATTTAAAAGATTGACGTTTCTTAAAACTCAAATCGAGTCCGGCTGCAACTGCATGCCCAGAGGGACCTGAATCATACACACACTGGATAATGAAATACACTTAGATTTTATTAGAGGATAACTCATGCTCAGAATTTCGAAACACTAATAGAATTAAATAAACAACTGGGAGAGGGAACCAAATAAAATTATTTGGAGATAAAGTTATTTTGCCAAAGTTAGAATGGAGGCAAGGCACTGCATTTAAAAATTCTTAACCTAGCCTTTACCTTGTTGAAAAAGATAGAGAACCAAGTATGAGGACTTGTGAGGCGGGAGGGCAAGGATCTGTCCCATTAGCAATGATATCATCAATACAGTGGGGAGAAGGGTAGTTGGATGTTTATTTACTGTGTCAAGATGTGCACCTGAATTAGCATAGCTGAATGCATAAAGACCAATATTTTTTCTCTATTAACGTACCTTAGCAGTTAAACACTTTAATCAACGGTTTTCTTTCACTTCATACAAAGTCAGATGATAAGATTTTTTTTTCACATAAGGTAGTGAAAAAGAGGTTATAGCATGGATTACATTGAAAAATTTCAGTGAGTTTTTGATATTCAAGAATAACTGAATCACAGCATTCTAGTTACAAATTAAGTATTGCTTGTCTTTCATGGAGATCAAATCATTTCTTATGGAAGCAGCTCTCTTGATTCTCCTATTTGTGGAGGATTCTAGAAATAGAAAATGGAGCAAACAACTGGAAGCTTTAGGGAGCTGTTGGCGTGGGTGTGGGGTGGACAGGGAGAAGCTTGTAACAGTCATTTAGGATCCTATTTAAACATCTGTCCCAAAGAAGCTTTTGAGCTTTAACACATTGCCAATTGTTTTTCAATCTGTCCACCCACCGGACAGGGAGTTCCTCCAGAGCAAGGACTGGTCTAATTAATGCATCTTCCCAATCTCTCACCAGGCTTGGCATACAGTGGGTACTCAATAAATATTTGTGGAAAGATGTAATGGAGAAAGAAAGCCTAGTATAAATAAGGACGAGTTCCTATGAGATCAATAGATTTGAGACAGTGGGAAATGAGATCCTGGTTCCTAAGTGGAAGTTACAGGAGATGAGAAAAAAAATCAAGTGAAAGTAATGCAATTTATTAGAGGAAATATTTCTTTCACCATGCCAATTTTTGGTTAACTTCATGGGAGTATGTATGTCCAGTGAAAGGGAGAATAATTTAGCTCTATGGAAGTAGTGACCAAAACGGGGTTCTTGTGTCTCCAAGGTTAACTCAGACGCCGAAGGCGCCAGGGTTCCAACTGGAAAGAGCATCTTCCCCACCTACTACCCTTCAGGGTACAGGCGGGGCGTCGGCCTCAGGAAGACTACATCTCCCAGCGCCGCGCACACGTGCCCGACAGGGCGTGAGCGCAGCTTTGGCGCGAGGCTCTTCGGGAGTTGTAGTTTTCAATCGTCCAGCGCGCGCCAGGCGCCTGCCTCAGCCCTTTGGGAAACGCGAGACCACGTGATCGGAAGAGCTGCGATTGGCCTTTGAGCCGGAAGAGGATGACCGAGGTTGACGGACGCGCGAACCAATCGGCTGCCGGGAGCGAGGCGTTGGCGTTTGAAATCAGCCATTGGCAGTCATCGGCTGGGGCTTCCTCCCCGCCTCCGGCGCCCGGCCCGCGAGTGCTCGGAGGGAATCGCGGCGGCGGCGACGGCAGCGAGCAGCGGTCGGCTGGATCCTGAGAGCGGCTCGAGGTAGCGGGGGGAGGCGGCGGGCGCAGAGGCGGACCCTCCGGGGGCTCCCCGGGCCGGAGCCGGCGGGACCGGCCGCAGGGAGCGCGCTCGCGTCCATCGCCTTCCCTCTAGCCTCGGGGCTGGGGGGAGGGAGGGGGAGGGGCAGGAGCCGAGCCGCGGCGTTAGGGGTGCGGGGGCGCGGGCCGGGAGGGGGTTGGGGCGCCTCAGGGGCAGCAGGGGATGGGGAGCGGGGGGGGACCGAGTCCCGACCGCGGCGGGCGCGCAGGCTGCGCGCAGGCGCAGACGCCCGGTCCCCGCCGTTTTCTCGGCCCTTCCCCCGGGGGCGCCCCCCCCGCCCTGCTGTCCGTCAGCCCGGCCCCCGCCCACGGACCTGGGGCGCGGGAGGCGGGAGGCGAGGGGCGCGGGGTCTCCGACTGCACGCCCGTTCCGTAGATGACCGGTTCGAACGAGTTCAAGCTGAACCAGCCCCCCGAGGACGGCATCTCCTCCGTGAAGTTCAGCCCCAACACGTCCCAGTTCCTGCTGGTCTCCTCCTGGGACACGTCGGTGCGCCTCTACGATGTGCCGGCCAACTCCATGCGGCTCAAGTACCAGCACACCGGCGCCGTGCTGGACTGCGCCTTCTACGTGCGTGTTCTCCGTGTCCGCCTCGGCGCGTTTGTTTCGTTTCGTTTTTAAAAGAACCGTAGCCCGCGTTGATAGCAACCCTTGTCCAGGCTGCGCAGAGGCTTGGGAGCTATTTGGGCAGCTCGTTTAATGTTCCCTGACACGTGCCTTCAGCCCGGGACGGGTCTTTCCCTTTTGGGGACAGGCAAACGTCCGAATCTGGGCTTCCCCTCAAGGATGGAGTCGAATGGATGGCCTAACCCTGCAAGCTTGTGACATGTGACAGTTGTTTTTTTGAAATTTGCAAGAAGACAGTAAATACTGTCTTGTTAAAAGGAAGCAGTATTTACTAGTAAATAGGAATGTCTTGTTAAAAGGAAGGTGTGTTTACTAGTAAATAAGAATGCCTATTTACTCTCAGCCAGTGGGGCAAACCGGTTTTCCTTAACTCTGACAGCAGTTTTTATGACCACTTACTTGCTTTTGTGCTGTTTTGTTTGTTTACAGTGAACCGTTGAGCCCAGTGTGCATCATCCTTTGCAAAAACTAAACAGTTGGCTGTAGAAGCAGGAATTTTGAGACACTCTAAATGTCTGTGAGGTTTGAATGACTTGAAACTTTATTTTGTAGGATCCAACGCATGCCTGGAGTGGGGGATTAGATCATCAATTGAAAATGCATGATTTGAACACTGATCAAGGTAATTATGGCCATTTTTCACCAGTTTATTATTTTCTCAGTACAGTTTAAATGTTTAGGAAGAGTAGTTTCTGAATTAATTCTTAAATTGCTTAGATATAGGCAAAACTTGCTTGTATTTAGGATTTCTTTTTTTGTATAAATGATAATTATTAAGTTACTGATCTCAAAAGTGTGCATGTATTTTTTCAGTAAAGTGAATTCTGATCTCCATCTCAAGTGTTTACATAAAGGGCACTTAAGTCTTTGACTTTTATAATTAGCCTTAGAAGTGGACTGGACCTCAAGTTGGTCTTTTCATTAGGGTTTCCAAGACAGGGCTGATATTTCACAGTTCTCTTTGCAGAAGCCAGTTCAGATTAGATTGAAGGAAGAAAGATTTAAAACTAATGTTATGTAATTGCTAGTCCTGTCCAGGTATTATATTAATCCTGTTGTGTCAATATTTAGCATAGTGTATGCTGCAGTTGCATTTATTAAATGAACAAGATGCTACATCTTTTAATTAATAATTTCTTAAAGTCCAGGTACAAAGTGACTTTGGAGCAAAGTAGAGATTGTAAAGAAACCTGAAAGCACAGAGCTCTCTAGTGGAGATTTTTTTTTTTTGGTATGTGCATACATTAGATATACACGAACTTGAAGCAGATGGTCATGCACAGAGCTCTGACGAGATGAGTATGAGTTGGACAGTGGGAAGATGTTAGAGGATGAACACAGTGTTTTGTCAATGCAATCAGAAGAGAGTTTTGCCTAAAATTCACTTTATCATGTCACTTGTAGATGTTTGGTTTTATTTGCTAGCTGCTTATTCCATGTAGTTAGTTAGTTTGCAGGGTTAGGGCCTATTTGTTCAAAAACTTAGGAGAAAAAAACCACTGAAAAGTAAACCTAAAGTTATTTTCGGTGCTAGAGTTATAATAAAGGGAATTAGCTGGCTGTTCTCTGAAGGTCATTGCCGAAAATCATGAGGAATTTTTCTTATTTAAATGGTATATTTTTAAGCTGGTAATTTTCTTGTTTGAGAATTAAGACCACGGATTGTTTTTTCGTTGTATTCCTATTATTTGGCATAGATTCTGGCACGCAGGTATTTAGTAGATGTTGAATGAATGAAGAATGAATGAATGAATGAGATAGTGAAGAGTTGAAATTGTATTTGAAATTTGACCCACCATAAAACCCAGTGGCTTAATCTTAAGGCTCCTGCCTTCTTCATCTTCAGATCTCAGGTGGTCTGTTACCACTTAATGAGTTTCTCATAAGCGTTGGCTTAATATAATCAGTCTTATCCAGATCCAGACCAGAGTCATCCACTCATTTGTTCTGAATTCAGCAGGTATTTCTTGAGCATCTACCATGTGTCAGAAACCTGCACTAGGTACAGCAGAACTACAGAGTTAAACAAGACTCCTGATTTAAAAGAATCTGGAATTGAGTAAAGAAAATAACATTTTAATGTAGTCTGAAATTCACGTCAGCCTTTGATATGTCAGTGAATCAGACTGTGCACCGTAAGGGGAACAGAGAAGAATGAATGACTGTGCTTAGGGAGAAATTTTTCCAAATGTATGTATTTACATATATTTGGAGGAAGTGGATTATTATAGTTGAACAAATGTTTCCTTCTGTTCGCTTGAGTTATTTTCGTTTAGTTGGTGTAGTAAAACTTGGAGTTTTTTTTTTTTTTTATAGAAAATCTTGTTGGAACCCATGATGCCCCTATCAGATGTGTTGAATACTGTCCAGAAGTGAATGTGATGGTTACTGGGAGTTGGGATCAGACAGTTAAATTGTGGGATCCCAGAACTCCTTGTAATGCTGGGACCTTCTCTCAGCCTGAAAAGGTAGGCTCTTTATGTTCCTAACAGGAATTATGGTCCTTGGGGTGATGATATAGTATGGGTATATAGAAGTTAAGACTTCATGAATCTATTTTACAAACCAAAATACGTAGAAACGTTTTGATGCAAAGGGAACTTAATAATTTTGGTATTTTGTTCAACTTTTTCTGTCAGTTGTCATGTTTGTACTGAAGAGTGCTAGCTTAAATAATGAATTTCCATGTATTATTAATGCTTTAAATCCCAGGACTGAGAAGCAACTCAGTGCATTTTCAGAGAAGTCATTTAGCAAAGACTGTTCGATTGCTTCAAATTGGGTTTGACGTGCCCAAACAGAAAGTGGAATGGAGTATCACTCATTTTCACTTACGACCTGAGGTTTCATTTGAATTTACTCTTAAGAGGGTGAAATGGGTTATTTCAAGTTTAGTGAGAAAGGTGGCCTGTATTCCCTGGCTTTTACTTTATTTTTAATACTGACAGGTGTAGTTTAAAGGCTCTAGCGAATGAAGTTTCTTAAAATTGAATCTTTGTGTGTTATTCTAACCTTTTGATCTGTGCAATGAAAGTGTATTTGATACTCGAGCATTCTTGCTGTATCCTCATCAGACTTTATCAGGTGGTAGTTAATTTTAAAGATTGATTGTTTTAGCAGTTTAAAGATATCCTTCACTTGAGTCTGTTTCCTCAGTGTAAATATACTATTCAGTTCATGTTAGCCATCATTATATACTACAGTGCATCCAAAGAGTCATTATTTTTGTCACATCACAGTCGCGTCTACTCCTGGCAAGACCTTTGTTCAGAATAAAATAATTGCATTGTTTCTAGTTTTGATTTATGGTTGTATGTAACATGTTAAGAGCTGTGATAAATTGCTGACAGAATATCATATAATGGACAGCCACACTGAATCAAGCTGCTTATTGGTTCAGCAGGGTTCATTATGTCACTTTTTTTAATACTTCCTTTGATAAATGTATACACCTAGTCAGTAGCATGACAGTGGTTTCACTTGATTTACGATCAGCAGGGATAGAAAGCACTATTAGAAGCGTGTGTGTCACCTGTATAAAGATTTAAGATAAAATTTTTAACCCGATTGTACTATCGTAAATTGATTTTCTTCTCGTTTTTAAGTTTGGTTTTTTGTGTGTCTTAGGTTAATTTCCATTTTTCTATAAATATTTTGTTTTCTGAATAGAAGATGGTAAATCTTATACTTCTCATTTAAATATGCCTATATTACTTTTTGACTCTCTATTCCAAAAAATTTTTTGAATTTATTTATTCTTGGTCAAATAGTTGTTGAATTTTAAGGCCAGATTGTGGAGATTATCGGGTGTTACATTGTTAAACCTATCTTGACTTTTTTGGCTGGTGGTATGTAGGTAACATTAGCGATTACTAACCATATAGTTTAATTATTAGAATGTTAAAGAGATGTCTTGCCATGTGATGGGGCCTCTTCATTTTTGATAATAATTCTTAAGGTTTTAAAATGTTAAGTCAGATTAAATTAGTTGTTTATTAATTGAAAGTAATAACTAAAGCAACAATTATGTATCTGAAGTCTAGATTAAAAAAGATAACATGATCAGGAAAATACAATTTGCCAGCATTTTCACAAGTTTGCTATCTTTATTTGGTCCTTGAATAACATATTTTAAAATAACCACTTTAAGCACTCATGTACAGGAAATTCTATGATTTATTATAAAGGGATTTTTTATGGGTGGGTTTGATATTGAAGAAAAGGCATGAATGAAAAATAGATATGTTTATGGGAAAAAAATGCCTTTAAAATTTTTCATAAAGATGAACTCTGTCTTACAGAGTGTTTAGTAGGACATCAGCTAAAGTATAAGATGTTGCTTTGTCATAGGCCAGACCACTATTCCTGTCTTTTAATTTTGAGTTTATATGCCACCAAATGCAGCTAAGTAGCTAATTGATGGCCTCACTTTTCCTGGAAAGGCCTATTTATTGAGTGTGACTTGTGGGGGGAAGCCAAGGTTGTTAGAGCTACAACCTGAGCCCTCATTCTAAAAGGTGGTTGTAGAAAATAACTCTGAAAGTGATAGTTTTATGAAAAGCCAGAAGCCCCCTGAAAGGTGTCTCAAATTGTTTTATGACTTTATTGTCTTCTTTTTGAGTGTTTTTTATTCTTTTGTCATTAAATGAAACAAGGCTGGAAAAATTAATGATTTGTTTTAGTGATAAAGAGAATTAGCTCTTCAAAAGTGTTTTTACGGAATGAGACTGTAGATTATGTGGTACTTGGTTAAGTATTAAGAATATTTCGGGTTTATTATTTCGTGCGAATTACTTGGTTTATGTAACTAGTACTTGAAATTATTTGGTACCCGTGTTTGGGAACCCGATCAGTTAATTTTTTTTTTATGGTTTAATGATGACTGAACTTGATTTCGGCACCCGGTGCCTTTTTCAGGCAAGTCGATGACTTTGAAGATTTGGTCTTTCTTGAAAGGTATATACCCTCTCCGTGTCTGGGGACCGGCTGATCGTGGGCACCGCGGGCCGCAGGGTGCTGGTGTGGGACCTGCGGAACATGGGCTACGTGCAGCAGCGCCGGGAGTCCAGCCTGAAGTACCAGACGCGCTGCATACGCGCATTTCCAAACAAGCAGGTACTGGTACCTGTCTTCCTCCCCCTTTTTGGGAATTGAAAATACTGTGATCTTACATATTAATGATATGGTCACTGCCTTTGAAATCTCCCCTTCTGCCCAGTTTCTTTGGGTCGTGGTATAGAATTTGCTGGTAGGTATGTTTTTAGCATCCTCGTGTTAAAAGGGAGTCTGTTAACCCAGTTTTAGAGAAGACCTTGATGTTCAGAGAGGCTACCTAGTGTGGCAGTGGTTTGACTAGAGGTCTTCTGATTCCTCGTTGACCCTCTCCCAGAACGCTTGACAGGAATACAGTGCTCAAGGAGAGTTTCGTATGTATTTCTATTTATAAATATTTCAAATTTAAGTCTGGAAATTTAGGGCTGTGGAATTTGCTGTTCTCTTTTTTGTTCTCTTTTTTCCCCTTCATGACCCCAATACCGATAATGTTCGTTAGCCAGTCTAACAGCAGAACTTGGGTGTTTTTTTTATGAGAATAGCACTGAGGTTAGAGAGGCAGTGCCCCTTTTAGAACGATGTACGGGGGGCGAGTCACTCTCTGTCATCGTTGCTAAATGAGTTTACCCTGTTTCTAAGTGAGTCCCTTTTCCCTTCGCAAATCCTTCAAGTTTAAAGGGGAGTTGGTGCTGTGGTCAGCTGCTAGCAGAGTTTTGCAGGAGGGAAAGTCATTAAAAATAACATATCTTGGAATCTTATGTCTGTCCTTTAGTTATTGTGGAGCTGGAAGCATTTTGTCAGGTGCTGTCTTGGTCCTTTGTCTTAAGAGGTGGCTAGTGCGTTAAATGGTGATCACATTTTTTTCCAGGGTATTGTAAATTTCCATTGAAGATAAAGAATTAAAGTTGAAACTTTAGAGATTTAAACATATGATTAAAATATGCTCACGTTTTAAAATATTTTTATATATAAAATTTCTGTCAGTATATCTGTAGTTTATGATGGAATTTTAACTAAAAGGTTTTACTAATTTTTTTTTTTTTTTTGCTTTTAAGTTTTTCAGGAAAACTTTTGTCCTTGGAAAAAGAAATAAAATATAGATTTCATATTTATCCTATTTATTTTATCTGTTTCTTTGACATAAAAACAAGTGAGGATAGTCTAACTTTTTTTACTAAATAAGTGTTAATTAGTGTTTTTAAACTTTGGAATGGTCATAACTATGTTAGTATAGCTTAAGCACTCTCTTAAAACCTGGCCATGCTTGCTTTTCCTTGCTGAAATGATGTTTTCCCTTTAGTGTGGGTTGAATTTGGGAATTAGTGGCTTGTTTTTAGAAGCTGGGTTCACTGTTCTTGGCCTTCTCCGCTCCCTCTTGGCAGGGTTATGTGTTGAGTTCCATTGAAGGCCGAGTGGCGGTTGAGTACCTGGACCCAAGCCCTGAGGTACAGAAGAAGAAGTATGCCTTCAAGTGTCACAGACTGAAAGAAAATAACATTGAGCAGATTTACCCCGTCAATGCCATTTCCTTTCACAACATCCACAACACATTTGCCACAGGTAAAGTCTGGCGTGCGGACCTGTATCTAACCATTAAGATAGTGTAATTTTGCGATTGCACACTAGACAGTTAGACTTAAGCAGAGGTTTTTTTGTTTTTGCTTTTGTTGTTGTTTTTTTTTTAAATATGGTGCTTGCTTTTTATGATATGTTGCGGGGACAAGTCTGGTACAGTACTCTTTGGAAAAATGTAATTTCTGTGATCTTAAAAATTGACTGTTAGTTAATGGTTGTTTCTGTAACTTTAAGAGCCATTTTTAACTCCTGAAATTACTTGCAGGTGGTTCTGATGGATTTGTAAATATCTGGGATCCATTTAACAAAAAGCGATTGTGCCAGTTCCATCGGTACCCCACGAGCATCGCATCGCTTGCCTTCAGTAATGATGGGACTACACTTGCAATAGCATCATCATATATGTATGAAATGGATGACACAGAACATCCTGAAGATGGTATCTTCATTCGCCAAGTGACAGATGCAGAAACAAAACCCAAGTGAGTATGCTTCACCTGTATTTGAGCCTTTTCTTGCATTCAACCCAGGATTTATTAATTTTTCTAAATTCATGAATAGCATTGTTGATGCCTGCTCGATATTGCAGCTGACTGTAGGGTTGGAGTTGATTTTATCTTGTTCCCCCAAGCTTTCAATATCCGCAGGTTGATAGACGTCTGATGGATGAAATTGTGCCTAGTTGTTTTGTAGAGAAGAATGTCAAACTCTCATTCTTTTTGAATAGGCACTATTATTTGACTCTCTGGAGTTATTACTAGCTCATTGCTTCAAAATTAAGTTGAGGAATTCAAGAATAATTTATTTAAGCAAATTCTATTTAAGATATTTAAGAATTTGAACTGCCAAAAATCTTTCCTCTCCACAGAGGTTGTTTCTTTAATACTTACACAGAGTGAGTGACCTTCAGGTCTTACTGGAAACTCAGAGTAATATGACCTTGCCTGAAGTAGCAAATTTCCTTAGCTTTGAAATTTTCGTAGATATTCTTGGCTCTTGGTTATAACCGTTGACAGAGATCGGAACCATTTACATTTTTTGGTACCAACAGGGCAAAGCTTTTTCTCTAATTACCTGCACCAGGCTTCAGGGAAAACTGATATTTAGGCGGTTGTTAAACCAAAAAAAAATACTGCCCCAGCTATCTTTTCCTGTTCCTTGTCCCTTACTACTTAGGCCCTGGCAGGAAGTTCTCAACAAATATGTACAGAATAACAATGCTCTCAGGATTCCTATGTTCTGAATTAAAATGGTATAGCACCCTTACTAAATTGGTCCCTGAGAAGGGCAGAGTGTTACTTTTATAGGTTTGACCTTAGAAAAGTCTCAGCACGTGAAGCCTGGTGGATAAAGGGCTGTATTTGCATTTACTCTCTCACTATTGTCTCTCGTCCTGGCCAGCCATTTTGATCCCATGCTGTTCTTTTTTCTTTTGAACTTGTAGGTCACCATGTACTTGACAAGAAAGATTTCATTTGCTTAAGTGCCGTGTCGATGATAAAAAAACAATTTATACTCCTTAATTGTGGATTTGTTACTATTAACAAAGAAACCAGGGAAAATATTAATTTTAATATAAGAACCAGAAAATAATGGAAAAGAGGTTTTTATTGATTTTATTTTAAGTGAACAGTTTCGTAAGTGCACGAGATGGTTTGATGGTTTGCTGCATTAAAGATATTTGGGCAAACAAAATTAGAGGGCAGTGACTGCACTTTTGAGAATCAGTTTTGACCTTGATTTTGATTCCACTGTGGAAGTAAATGTAAATAAATATAGGTAATAAAAATCTCTGCATTCTTTCTGGACCTTAAATGGTAGAGCAAAAGGCTCTCAAACCATTTGTTTCTTTTGCTGGTTATAGTTGCTCATTATAAAGCTGCTTCAGACTGCCTCACGAGGAGGTTAATCTACAATTAAACAATATTTCCTCTTGGCCGCCCATTATTTTCTGAAGCAGATGGTTCATCATTTCCTGGGCTGTTAAACAAAGCAAGGTTAAGGTTAGACTCTTGGGAATCAGCTAGTTTTCAATCTTATTAGGGTGCAGAAGGAAAACTAATAAGAAAACCTCCTAACATCATTTTGTGACTGTAAACAATTATTTATTAGCAAACAATTGATCCCAGAAGGGCAAATTGTTTGAGTCAGTAATGAGCTGAGAAAAGACAGAGCATATCTGTGTATTTGGAAAAATAATTGTAACGTAATTGCAGTACATTTAGACAGGCATCTATTTGGACCTGTTTCTATCTCTAAATGAATTTTTGGAAACATTAACGAGGTTTTCATATTTCCCTGACATTTATATAGTTCTCATGTTCGTTTCAGTTGCCCAGCCGCTGGTGATTAAGGTTAAAAAGAAAAAAAATTAGAGTAAGAATGAGATTCGATTCAGCGTAATGCCCTGAGGCAGAACACGAACCTAGCTTGGCCTCTGCTAGGTGGTTCCAGGCAGGTTTTTCGTTGTCAAACTTTTGCATCTCACTCATAGGCGGATGTGTGTCTTTGATTGCCACGTGCACCTTGACTGAAACTTACTATCTCTATGACACGGTTTAAAAAATTCCTTTGATACAGAGAAAGGTCTTTTTACTATTTCACTGACGACTTAGTTTAAGTCTGAACCCATCTTTTGAAATGTATTTTCTTCGTTGCAGGTCCACCTAATCATCACGTGACAGAGGTTTCTCTGCAGAAAGCTGTTCCTTCCTGTGAATCCGCGCCTGTCCCTTAGGGATGCGTTAGTCGTCGTGGACACGTTTCTTAGTATGTGGATTTCTCTGTTTTCTGTGTGACACAAAACTTGTCTGCGCCCTTTCGTGCTGACCGCGTGTAGGCGAGGCGTCTCAGTGTCCCCTGCGGCCATCGGACGACCCGGGTCACCCCAGCAGCCCACTTGCTGTTTCCGAGCATCTTGAGCTCTTTTTGTAAAATGATCTAAACTGTTATTTCCACGCTGTCTTTAATAAATCAGAGATTCGGAACCCTTAGACGTTGGATGTTTTTAAATGTTGGTAATTAATGTAATTTGCTTCATGAAGAAGGTTCTGCGGAGCAGAGCCCCCTACACCGAACGCCTGGCGGGATGACATTTAGCTCCGCGCCACCTTGCTTCATTCCGTCCGTTCTGCCGTGCGGTGCGGTGTGGTTCGGCCTTGGGTAGAGTGATCCATTGGCCTTGTGCCATTTCCCTCGCGCTCCTGCTGGGTCAGCAGAGCCTTTGAGCCAACCGTGCGGCCTTCCAGGGTGGGCACTGCCTGCGGGCCCCCGGTGGCCCAGCGTCTCCGGGCGGTGCCAGCGCAGCAGACCTCGTGCCCACAGAGCCAGGTGACAGGCCTGGCCGTGCCTATCCATCAAACGCTCAATCAGCGAAGCCCTTGGGATGGCGAATAATGGAATAGCCAGAGACTATCTGACGAGATGTTGGCTTTTTAGTGTGCTTTTGTGCTTTTTAAAGTCAGAGCCGCTTGGTTGTGGACAGAGCCGCTTGGTTGTGGACAGAGCCGCTTGGTTGTGGACAGAGCATACATTTAAAACGTTTAACTGAAAGAATGAACAGAGCACTGTAAAAGGTGGCTGAATGAAAGCAGTGCCGGGGACCGTTTTTGAGGTGGGGTAGAAGAGCTTCTTCTGTAGTCGCATCCAGAAGTCCTTGTGTCGTGAAACCGAATGTGTCCCACCCTGCATGTGTCTCCCGCCTCCCCTGCGGGCCGCTTATCCAGCTCCCTCACAGTTTGTTTGATGATGGTCGTGGCCACCCATCCCCAAGGGAGCCAGGTTTAATCTTAGTGCTTTGTTGGTTTTATGAAGCCAGATTTTCTTCTTTTAAGTATCCCTTCTGTTTGTCTTTTCTTTCTACTGCTGCTGCTCCTCTGCCCATCTGGGGGTGGGGGGTGCAGCAGCTTTCCAGTCTTTTCCCTAAATTCTCTTCTTCAGGAGCAGTGACTTTCAAAGCTTTTATCTGCGACCCAGGCACGAAACACATTTGAACTACTGTCCAGACACAGCTCAATACAGTATGTATGACAGGAAAGTTTTATACGACGTTACTTGTTGTTTGTACACGTGGCACCTTTGTTTTTTTCTTTATTTATTTTTTAAGAGGTGACAGTTATGGTCGGAACTGATTTTATAACAAATGTCTCCCCACCTCTAGTTTGAGCAAAGTGCTTTATACCACACAAGACTTTAACAGCTCTTGCTCTTTTTATCATGCCATGCTTGGGACCCTTCAGTGTCCCTGTAGCTCACAGCAGCCCTTCAGTCGCTTCGTAAGGAGGTGAGCAGCTTCCAAGGCCTGCAGATCACCAGGAGGGGACTGTCAGCTGTCCAGGTGCGCTCAGGAGAGTGGCGGTGGCACTGACTTTTGCTGAGGCTTCTGACAAGTGGGTGGGCAAGTGGTGGCAGCAGTAACTGGTTGAGTCCCACCTGTACGAGTTTACAGCTGGATTAGCAGCTTCTCTTGTTCTGGGGACAGCCCAGGCCCCGTTGCAAGGACCAGGGCCAGACTGCCAAATTTACCTTGCCATTCAGGCCCTGCATTGTTTTGTCTTAGGCGTTGAACTTGGTGTTCCCTAAAAGTGTTTGATTTGCACTTCCCTCTTCATTGAGGAGGATTCTGGGTCATATAAGACTAGATCTCTTCCCTTGATGGGAACGAACTGCACATCGGCCTGCTGAGAGCTCGGAGAACTCTACAGTAAAGAAATGCCTGTAACTTCGTTTAACTAGTTTTCCCCCAAATTCTTTGACCCTAAGCCTCTACTCTGCCCCCTCCGCCCATTTTACTTTTTACCATTTCCCCCCAAGCACTGGGGTTTCCTTTCGCTGAGTGTCAGGATGTTGGCTTTGCTGTTACTCCGATGCACATGTAGATTCCCTGATTTCAGTCTGCTCGGGTAGTTTCTCTTTCCTGAATTGCTCTGTCAGTTTTCCTGTGAATCCTGCCTGGGGCTCTGTTCGAGATCCCCTTTTCCATGAAGCCTTCCATCCCGGCTCCAGCTCACAGATGAGTGTGCCCAAACCTGGATGAAGCGTCTCCTGCTTGTCTGCCTTGGGCCGTCACTCACGTCGCGTTTTGTGTGCGCATCTTACTCCCCTACTACATTCTGTCAAGAGCGGGGACCGCATCTCTGTACTCTGGTTTGTGAGCATCGGGCCATTTTGTTAGAGGAGACCCCTTCAGAACAATTTTCAGTATAATTTTAGAACAGAGTCACTCAGTGTTTAGTGCACTAGGCATGTGGCTTTTGTTCATTTAGTAACCATTTAATAACTTACACAGGGACTATGTCCACTGTAGAAAAATTTAGATAACAGCATGCAAGAAAACGAATTACACCATCACACACTTCTACAGCAGATCCGTTTTGGTGTGTATCAGGCCTTCAGAATTTTCTGTGCATGTTGCTCCATGAGTAGAAATCTGTTAACCACGTCATATGCAAATGCCTGGGTGACGATTGCAAGATTTGGAGACGATGTGACGTGTGGTACAGGCCCTGTAGCTTCATGATGTTTACTTGGGGTCACCCCAGAGAGCATTAGAAACCTGGATTCAAAAGATCCTAGGATGGCCAAGAGCAGGCTGGCCCAGAGGAGTTCAAATTTGCACCCGTGTCACGTGGGCGGGTACTCCAGACGGCTGGTGACAGTTTGTGAGCTGCTTCTCACTCGGTCTGGGCTCTTACTCTTCAGCTGTCGCACAGAGGGAGGCAGCAGGTGTTCCCTTCCCTGTGGCTAAGATGCTCTAGGGCAGCTACTTAGTAGTAGGTACAATTTCATAAAAAGGGTCCTGTCTAAGAACCCTGCTTTCTGTACTTGCAACGAGTTAGGAAAATTCTCCTGTGCTTTATTTTTTGCCTTATTTTTTAAGAGCCGCCTGGTATTTACTATTGGAACAACTGTTTAGTCCCCGCTGAACGCTCGGCGCCGTGCTTAGGTGTTGGGGCTCCCGGGCTCAGTAGGGTAAGGTCCCTCCTCACCGGGTTTCTAGCCTGGGGCAGGGACTGACGGGCATACCGACAGTTCCGACAGGATGACAAATGCTGTGATCCCGGAGTGCGACCAGCTTTGGTCTCCAAACCCTTGGCTTCCCCGTGGTCCTCGCTTCCACCACTCTGTCAGTGACGAGGGCGATCGCCCTTAAGTCTAAGCTCACATAACTGGTTAATGCAGGTGCGGCGACAACCTGTGCGCCAGGGAAGCAGGTTCTGAGAACCCTCTGGTAGTCCTTAAAGAGGAACAAACAGCCAGACCCCGTCGCCTGCTCCCTTGCCTGCGTGCTCCGTCAGTCCTCTGGGACTGCATATACTTTATCAGGTCGGGCAGCATGGTGGGGGAGTCCAGCCTCTGAACCTGGCTTTGAACCCTGGCTTTATTGCGTAATTCATTGCGTCACTGGCCAAATTATTTCTGAGCCTCAGTTTCCACTACTGGAAAATGAAGATTCTACCTGAACCATGGAGTTATGAATGAGAGCACGGGGTGTGGATTAGGGCATGCCGACAGTCAGTGGGCACTGACAGCAAAATCCCTGTTCTCTCTGGGTCAAAGCCTCAACCCATCACCCTCAGCTGATGTCAGGTTTGGTTCTCAGACACCTGTAGGATAAACTTCCCAGTATGTCTTTAAAATGTGAACCGTCAAACATTCAGAAAAACTCACAAAGAATCACACCCATAACCCACCATCCAGATTTTAAAACATTAACATTTTGCCTTATTCATCTGTTTTAAAACAAGACTCACACTCAGCTTTATTCGTACCCCTCCCTCACCCGTTCCCATTTTCCATTCTTAACTGTCACACCCACCTATCCCTCTGCTCCTTGGTCCATGTTCTGTTGTAAGAGATTTGCTTAAGCGGTAGACTTTTTATCCCGAGGTGAACCCCACGTTCAGCATCAGGTGTGCTTAGTAAGATGCAGCTGGAGAGGCACAAAGCTGCAGACAGGACCGTTTGTAGGGAATGAGCTCAGCAGCCCCGGGGCGGTACAGTGGAGTGGCTGCCCTATGAGATCAGGCATCATTACCAAAGGGATGGCATTTCTCCGATGTCTCTTCAAGGGTGAAACTGCATCACCTAACAAGTTATTCTTTCCCCACGAGAATGAGTGAGCGTGTTACTAGTGCCCAGTCGACGAGGTGTGTGAAAAACACCACCAGGTTGGCATCGGTGAGTTAACCATAAATCGCGTTTCATGGTTCTTCTCTCTGACGTCCCCACCTCAGTCTTTGAACTGGCCCAGGGTCATCTTTTATTGGGAAAGTTCTGATTTATGCTATCAGGACTAATTCAGCAATTTCCTTTAAAAATGGCACCTGGCTGCGGGGCTTGGGAACTAACACGAGGAGAAATGAAAGCAGCGGGGCCTGGTGGCCGCAGACACACCTGGACCGCTGAGTACGAGGGCGTCTTCCCCTCGATCAGTGGCGCGCTGAGCAGGCTTTCACTTTGAAGGGCACCCATACGTGCAGCATCGGCTTCTTACTTGGGAAGTCGTTTGTCTTCTCGATGGAAAGAAAGCCGAAGGTGGAAACCGACCGAGCTGTGATTTCCCGAGAGCTGTGATGGGAGCACCGCGGGCCTTAGCCTGCCCGTGGGGCGCGACTCACTCGGCGGCGGCCTTCGGAACTAACTTTAGGTGCGAAGCAGCTGGTTTTGTTTGGTGGTTTTCCGTGAATACAGTGCAGCACGGTGCTGTGACTGTCCAAATCGCCCGCCTTTCATGGAGGAATGGAAAAAGAAATGCTTTGCTTTCCTGAGATGGAAGGTAGCAGCACGCGAGGCTGAAGTGATTGAAGACTCACTTCCAGTGGGTTATTTTATTAACTAATTTCCCAAGAAATATTCCTTCACCTCGTAGCCAACTCTGCGCGGTTAACACAAACACGAGGAAGCTATACAAGTACCTGTGGGTCTCAGAAGCAGCTAAGTTTGCCCTTCCGATGTAACAAAGAACCTTTTATCCCCTTTACAGGGCTTGTCGTAGGCTGTTGCAGTCATTTAAAACCTGCAAACCCGGACTCCTGACCTTGTTATATATAACATCACTTTATAATTCTCAAAACACTTAGCTCCTGAAGATTTTTTTCACGCCGGCCTCGTAGTCTCGAAGAGTCCAGTTGACTTGTCTTCGGTGTCAGTGTTAGCCACATCCCCTTAGCCGGTAAGGCCTGACATTCTTATCGAATCCCCTGGAAAAGATCCTTCAATTCTTTCATAATTTCACAGCTTAACACGGCAGTCAGTTATTAGCACTTTCTCCACGTAAAGAAATGCCCTCGCTTGGAACCGAGGCCGCGTACGCCTTCGTCAGGCTTTGGGCGTGGAAGTGGTTCTCCGGCTGGGCTCCCTGTTAGCTCATCATCAGGGTTGCTGGTGATAACGGGGAGAAGCACAGCCTTCCATGTGTAACTGACAGAAAGGTGGCCATGGAAATGGAGGACAAGTATGGTAATTGGGCTCTGAACTCGCTGTCCTTTGTCGCTGCTGCCCACCAGGTGACCACCGACCCCGGTCGCTGGCAGAAGTGCAGAACGGGCTCTGCCCGTCGGGAGCCGGGTGGCCCGGCTTTCGGCTTCCCGTACCTGTGGGAATGGGATGTGTCCTGTTAAGTGTTGGACTTGGCTTTTGCTTTGCAATGAGAGGGACCATCTCAGAACGTCCAGTCGTGGTCCAGGGTTTTGTTTTTGACTTAGATGTGAAGCTGTTGAAGAGTACGAGAAAGCTCGTGTAATTATTTGGACTCCGTTGACAGAGAATTTGTGATAAATTGACTTGATTTAGGAGAAAAAGCAAATGAGATCAGAGGGAATATATTTCCCTGAGCCCGAAGGGTGATTTCCACATGCTTAATAACAATAGTATTATTTGATCTGTGTGTCGAACATTACCGCATGACTGAAGTTGGACACATGGAATATTTCTAGACACACTTCTTGGCTGAAAACAGTGAAACAGTTCGATTTACCCTTGTCCTCCAAGCCAGCGGGGTAATAAACCTGGGGAAACATGCAGAGGAACTAGCCTCTTGGGATTAGGTAGGAAACAGTGGGACTAACCCAAAATTTAAATTTGAAATTTCAGTTGGGTTATCAAGGCAAATTTAATTTAGCTCCTCGTCAAAATTTCAGCAAAAGTTTTCTTGTTCATCCTGGATCCAAAAGGAGTAAAAAACTCAGGAGAGAGCGTTAAGCCTGATTCTTTTGGCCACCGTTAGACCTCCTTTGCCAACATTCACGATTTCATCTTTTTAACTTAAAACCGATTTTTCCCTGATTAGAACTTGGTGGGGTGGGTGAGAAGGAAAACTAAGAGACAGTTATTTTTCATCCTTGTTTCCTGGAGCATCTAATTACAGGTTGGGAATGAAAACTGCCTGTGAAAGGTTCTGCCTTTTTGGCAGCTCAGGTGGAGAACCAGGCCAGAGAGGGAAACAGACACGTTGGACAGGTGACAGCTGTGCAGAGTCTAAGCCTAAAATAGTTGTGGGTGGAATTGTCATTGCTCCTGGGAGAAGGGGAGTCATCTCTGTTTGTATTAGCCCTCCAGATATGCAGATAGAGGCCAGGAGCTGGTAAGTAAAGAGATCGGTTTGAAAAAGCCTCCCCCTTCTTACATCAGAAATCTCGCTCCTCGGCCATCCAGGGAACCGAGATCTGAAAGGCTCAAGGCCTGGCCTTTTGTTGAGTGTGAGGGCCGCATGGAAAACACGAAGTCATGGCCCTTCTAATGGAATCATCTGTCACTGCCAGCGGCTTGCTTGAAAAAATACCTGGGGCTTTCATGACAGCCTCATCACCCGCAGCGGTAGAAGCCCGTGCCAGGCCGAACGGTGCCCCCCTGGCACACCACCTTCTCTTGGCCAGCGCGCAAAGCTAATCATGCAGATCCGTAATTCAAATCGTCCTTCATTCTTTTTTTCCTTCTCTCTTCCTCTTATTTTCCTCTTCCTGTCTCTCTCCTGTTTTTCCTCCCATCAGCAAGCAGGTGGTAAAAGGCCTTTGTGCAAAAATTGAGTTAGGAAAAATAGAGCCATCGGTGGGTTTTTGAAATAGATGCTCAAGACTCCATTGTGTCCTGTGGTCCAGGTGGTGACAACGGAGAAATCAACCTGTCGCATCCCCACGAGACCGAGCGTTAGATCTGACCTGGCAGGCATCGTGCCATGACGTAACGGGCCTTTGGAGGGCACATTTTGCTTCCTCTACGTTAAAACACGAAACCCATGGGTGTCGGGATTCTGCCAGGCAGTAGCTAGGAGGTGCCCTGACCCCCACATCGGGGCCCAGCTCGGGTGTGGCAGGACTGCCCCTGGCCTTGCAGCAGAATGAGTGAGTGGGGCGCCACGGGATTCTAAAAAGTGCCCGCCAGGAACCTGATTATTTGGATGGAGTCCAGATTTTCCAAGTCTGGTCATGTTGAAGAGGGAGATGTCAGGAAGATACTGTGAGCTTACTTATTACTCTTGAATCAAAATCTCTACCTCACAACCAGATTTCTTGGGAAAATGGGGTAGCGCCAGCAGCGTTGGGCTGGTCAGGAGGTCTGGCCCACCCAGCTGGTGCCCTGCGGGGCCTGTGGGACTTGGGGCTCCAGCTTCTTCTGAAGGTTTCTCCGAGGCTCCTCCCCTGCCCTGCGGGCTCTTGGCCTTTGAAAGGCAAAGCCTCTGCTTCTCCAAGTGTGGACCTAAGTTTCTTAAGTACTGGAGGAGACGAAGGTTCAGAATAAGAAAAACTTAAGCGTTTTACTTCTTCCTGCTCAGAGTCCCTACATGACTTCATCACCCCCCTAAAGGACACCGATCATTGTTTCTTTACACAGTGCTCCCTCCACAACAGAGCACTGAGGGTGACGCTATGAACCAAAGCCACGAGGGGTCAAGGAACAGCCTCCAGGTCACACGGCCGGTAGAGGTGTACCGTGTTGTTGCGCCTCCACCAGCAAAAAACCGACCCATTTTGGCGTGAAACTTGCTTTCTTGCTGTAGTCTGGACCCAAACTCGTGGTGTCTCTGAGGTGAGGCCGGGATCCTTCCCCTGCCTCACTGCAGAGCCCGTGCTCACCCGCTGCACCGTGCCGCTTCCCCACGCAGTGTCTCCCCGCCGTGCATTCGTTTATTCCTATTTCATGTCAGTGCTGATGGGTGCACGCTAAGCTCCAGACTTGTGCTAGGTTCCTTCAGGCAGGTGCTGGGTCTTGATTTTCGTGTTTTCGGCAGCGCCTGGCTGGCCCAGTGTAGGCGCTCAGTAGGTATATGCATGCCCATGAGTGACTGCCTGGGGTCGTGGATGGCACCAGCGTCCCTGACCTGCCTGCGAGTTTGCATTTCCTCCCATCGAGCACGAGTTTTCAAATCCAGGATGGAAGCCATGGGCACTCACTTGGCTGTAGGTTGAAGGAGAAGCATGGAGACGATTTCATTTGATCCAGTGATAAGTCATTCCCCAGTTTATGGAACCCAGACAAGTTCATCAGGGTATCTTCTTCTGTACGCTTCCCTCCTCCCTGCTTGTTTTTCCTCCTCTCTGGCCTCCCCTTCCCCTTTTCCTCCCCTCTCCCTCTACAAGTGTCTCTCTCCCACCACCCCACAACCCTTCTGAAGTCTCAGCCTTCAAGGCCTGCCCCCACCTCCTCTAAGAAGCCTTCCCAGATGCGCCCCATCACATTAATCTCGCCTTCCCCCAGATTCCCCAAAGTGTGGTTTCTTACACTCCAGTTACGGCACTTGTCAGTGGCTACTTTATTTCTGTCTCTAATACGTTTTGTGCAAGGTAGTCTCTCGTCCTGGTTTCTGAGCCGCGAGAGGTCAGGAACCCCTCCGGGCCACCCACAGTGCTTAGGGAGATGGGTGCGGTGCGCTAAATGTGGAATTCGGTTAAAATTTGTCGAGACGTTTCCCAGGGGCCAGTTGTCTTGGTCGTAGGTGCCATGAGGACCTTAGGAAGAACCACGGCCCATTTCCCATCCTCAAGGGGTTTGAAAAAAGGAAGAATTTTCAAAATGAATGAAATGAAAAATGAAGGCCACCGCCTTAGCAACGGCCAGATTAGAATGAATGTTTTCATAAACTGACGAAAATACCTCTTGCCAGGTTATAGCACGAACTGGATATATTCTTTAGGTTTTCACCCCACGTTTAATGCCATACAGTTTTATTTTATTTTTTTTTCTTTTGGGGCATTTCCGTTTCAGTGAACTTTGTAAATCACCTGCCTAGGTGTGCTGCTTTTCTCGGAGATCACGTTTGAAGACCTCGAGTTACCTCCTGACCATATTTCAGTCACGGCTCTCATCTCATCCGCAGCCGTTTGAATTATTCAGCATCTTTTGGAGCTTACATTTTTTAGTCCTAATTATATGACAAAGATACATACCCTGAAATATTTATCACGTCATTACGGTTAAAACGTGCGGTCGCCCAGAGATGTGAATAAGGACGGTAAGTATTCTGTACTTAATTAAGGGAGTCTGGTGGGCTGTGCTGGGTTGCCTTGGTTAAGCTGAGAACTACATTTCCCAGCATCCCCTTGCCTGTATGGTTCCAGGTTAGAGTCGGCCCCAAGAGGAACATACACAGACGGGGACACCCGTTCCTCTCTGAGGGTTGTTGGCTGTCAGGGGAGGTGATGGATGGGTCCCTGCCTGTCCTCGCTCTCTTCTGATCTGCAGCCAGCATTTCTTCCCGACTCTCGGCCCTGATGCCCTCCCTGCGGTGTGAGGCCCACACCAGACGTGAGGATGCAGACGCACGGGACGGCGCTCACACGGAGGCCTCTCCCAGCGCCTCTCTGCAGTCCTCTGGGTGGCCAGACAGCTCCGTCCTCCGACCTGCCGCCTGGTGACTGCCGAGCCTCCAGCACACGCTCCAGGCCTTCGTGTCCCTCCCCCAGCTCCTCCTCCAACTGTATTCTGTTGGATTTCTGTGAAAAAGCCCTATTCCAGAGCCAGAGGAGTCTCTCTTCGGATACTGGGTGTCTCTGCCCCCCTGACCGAATGAACCCCAGAAGGAGTCTCTCCCTCTCGCGATTCTTATGCTTTTAGGGCGAGTGGTGGGGTTCAAGTCGTAGGTAGCCTTGGAATACAGCAAATCCATAATTTTATTTACTGTGCTTTAGTTTTCTCTTTCCTCTTTTTCTGCTCTCTTTTGGATGGAGAGAGTTTTTCATATTCCTTCTTTCCTCCCACCTTCTGGTTTGGAAACTCTAGGCTGGTAGTTACCCTTAGAGTTTTAACTCATAAAACTATAGAATTTTCTATGAAGCACTATAGTTATTCAGTGTTTCTAGCTTCTTCCCAACAACGATTTCTCACACGTTACCCATTCTTGAACACTCCTTTCTGCTACCTTGTAATTAATGTTTCTAATTTTAGTTTTATCCAATTTTAAACCATCAAAGTTATTTTCTTTGTATAGTTCAGCAGTTAATTAAATGTATTTACCTATATGTATTTTATCTTTGCCCATAGTTTCTTTTTACCCTTCAACTTAATTTTAATTTTTTCTTGCCAAAATATATCCTTTAGTAGTTTTTTTTCCCCCAGTGAGAATCTGAGTATGTCTTTGTATTCCAGGTACTGTCTTTATTTTGTCTTCACGAAGGATAGTTTAGCAGGATGTGAAATCCTAAGCTGACAGTTTCTTTTTCCTCAGCATCCTTTTTCCCCTGAGCATGTGTAATTCTTGTTGACAGGTCTGCTGTTAGTGTAACTGTTATTCCTTTACAGAATATCAATCTTTTTTCTTTTTCTGCCTTTGTGTATGAGTCAGGGTTCTCCAGAGAAAGAGAACCCGCGCGCACGTACGTACACACACAGACGCACACACACGTATATACACTTGTTTTCAAGAATTTGCTCATGCCCTCGTGGAGGCTAGCAGGCCTGAAACTCAGGAAACTCTTGAGTTGTAGTTTAAATCCCGAGGCAGCCTGCTTGGCAAACCAGAAAGAGCTGAAGTCGCACGTGAAATCTGAAGAGAGCCTGTGGCGGAGTCCTGTCTTGGTTGGGGGGTGGGCAACCTTTTGTCTCATTTAGGCCTTCAACTGATTGGGCGAGGCCCACCCTCCATACGGCACACCGTCTGCTTTACTCCAAGTCCATCGATTTAAATGTAGACCTCCGGGCTGTGTGAGCTTAGAGGGTAAATCGGTTATCCTGACTTGCCTTCCTTAGCTGTCACCACTGTGTCCTCTAACCACGTTCCATCAGCTTGAGACAGGAGGTCAACTTCGTTTCTTCTCATCTGAAAACTTCGGTAGTAACAAGTTCCATCTTAGAGTCCAGCGAGGGGACTTTAAAAGCGCAGGGCACTTTGCCCTTTAATCGGTCCCCAAAGAGGTTCCTCTTTCCAGAGCTTTATCTCTGTGAAGCTGTTCTCACCCTGAGAACACCCACGGATCGCCTTTCATCGTATTTTGATTTGAGTACGGGGACCTAGAGCTTGAAAGTGGTTCAGAGGGACCTGTCCAAGGGGCCTAGGAAGGCTGAGGACAGGGCAGGTGCGGTCATTTCCCACCCTAGGGCCCCTGCCTTCATCGCCTGTGGCCCCTTCAGTGTCACCAGTGCGGGAGCTGAGACCATGGGACTGCCAAGGGAATTCCGATGTGGTGGGGTAAGTGGCACCTCATTCCTGCCCCGCACAGAGGCGGCTGCGATGTCTATGGAAGATCTAGCCTTGGCCACAAGGGACCCGTGCAGGGAGCCCTGTGGCCTTGGGCTGGTTTTCAGCTTCTTCACTGCTGAAAAGGCAGGGAGAGGGTTGCCGTTGACAATGGCCAAAGTCCACAGCAAATGGCACTTTTCTGTTGCTCTGGCTGTGCCTGTCCCGAAGGAGGGGTGGTTGGGGCTAATTCCTGGATGGGGCTCAGGGTGGGGTCCTCAGGGTGGTGCTGCCGTCCTGTCCCCGGCTCTGGTTTCTTCTTTAAAGTGACCTCTTTCGTTCCCTCTTTGGCCATTTGCTAGGAACCGGACCAGTCCTGATTTCTTTCTGGATTTTACTTGCTTTGAACTGAAGCATCTTGGGCAGCAGCCAGGGTCGGTGCTCCTTCCTCTTCTGTTTCTTTCTGCGAAGAAAGGTTATCGCTGCAGGAGGGGGCTGGGGGCGGTTTGCTTAAATGTACTGCTTGGAGGCTGGATCTTGACAAATATTAAAAGCGAAGAGAAAGGGGGGAGGGGACCCCAGCCCAGGCCTGGAGGCTTTGGAGTAGCTAGAAACATCACCGCATTAAGCCACGATCAACATCAACCTGCAGGTATGTTATAATTTTATTTTTTACGAGAACAGCGAATGGCCCTCACTGCTTTTGTAGTGGAGTGGGGACGCTGTACCCGAACCTGAACATCTTTCATCTGTTACCCCTAATACAGACTCACAAGTACATCGCAGTCTTGAGGAAGTACAATTAAACAGGGAGTAATCCTTTTTTCAAGTCCTCAGGTTTAATTTTCCTGATTATGGTAGATTATGAGTCATTCTGAGTCCTGGTCTCCAGGAGAGACAGCGCCTTCTCTTCAGTTCCTTTCAACAGTTGTTTGTGGCAGTTTCAGCCTCTTTCTGCCTCTCGGAGCCTCTTTATTTTTAAAGCAAGGCAGACAAGGCCTAAAATTATTCCATTAAAGAGGGGCAATTTTTGTAATGGGACTTAGAGTGCTTTGCAGAAGTGCAGGCAAGTTTCTTCAATATCCTGAGCATTATTCGCTCATTTAGTTAAATGATGTTTCTAATTCTCTGGTAATTACGGGTAATGAGGCACTTTTTCTCTTCTTGATGAGACTTTAGCCTAATATGAGATGGCGTATTTTTTTCTTTTTTTTTTTTTTTCCATGGGGATAATTACCCCTTCCCAGGAAAAGCAGGGTTTGTTGTGCAGAATATAGCAAATTATTTTATTTCCTGCCATCTCGACTGCCAGTAAATTATAAAATTAAGTTTCAGTGGCGCATTAGCACCATTTTGGAAAAAGCTCGAGAATATTTTTTCTTTTTCTTTTCTTTTTCTTTCTTTCTTTTTATTATTATTATTTTTTTTTAAATTCATGTACTGCTGTCCTCTGGGACTGTAGAGGCTATTATTCATAGAATAGATGTTTTTCTGCCAATTCCTAGTATTCAGATGTATTGAAGCAGCAACACAGGTTTAATTTTTCTGGCTGATATCCAGTGTAGAATGTCCTTGTAAGAGTCTTTATGTTCGGATAATTATCATCACAAAGTTCAGTAATATGTCCCCTCTTTTCTCTGCTCTCCCCTCACTCCTCCTTTGGATGTCAAATTACCTTTTTTTCGTACAATGCTGCAATTAGATGCAAAGCAACTAAATTTGAATCACACGAAGGTGGCAACACCAACTATTAAAAGGCAAGAAATTCAGAGTTAATACAGTCACTCGACTTAACTCTTTCTGTTGTTAAAAAGCCAATTTGGAGAGAGAAAACCATGAGGAGAGCATCCTTAATTAAAGACAATGCTGTGTGGAACCTTGGTTTCCTGGATTCGGTGATTTTTACCAGTTTTCAGAGTGGTGCGTGTGCTCGTGTGTGCGCGTGCCTGCGTGTGGGCGCGTGTGCTTCTGCTTCTCTGGGTTTTGTTTTTGAAGAAGAAACATTTCCTAGGGATGGAAAGACAGAAAGAGAGCCCTGGGCTGGGTGTCTGGGGCCTGAGTTGCCAGGTAGGCCTGGTCCCCCTACCTGGCCGTGTTGGGGCAGGACACCTGTTCGTCTCAGGTCCCTCCCATGGGAAATGCACAGGTTCTAGCAGCCGATCTCCAGAGTGGTTCAAAACTAGGAAGGTCTTCAAAGCGATTAGTAAAGGACCACGTGTTGGGGATGCTCCGAAGCAGCCTAGATTTGGGGCGTCTGGATATCTGTGTGCTTTGGGGCTCTCTTCTGCTCCACCCCCATGCCTTGGGAGTGATGCTGGTTCCCATGCATCCAAGTGCCCCCACCCCCTGGCTTTCCAGTGGCTGCCGATCTGGTGTCTATGACCTGTCCTAGAGAGCAGAGGGACACTGGCCGGTGCATGTCCACGCAGGACAGGGATTTCACGTGCTGGTGGACCCAGGATCTTTCAGCTGAGCATCGATTTGCTTCGCTAGGACTGTGTCCCTGTGGCCGCTGACCGATGTCCCAGTTGTTTTCATTTTTTGACCAAAGACTTTGTCTGTTTGCATGTCAGAAACCAACAGCAGAGGACTGAAAGTGATCCTGCTCCTTCCAGATGAGTGGCCGAGCCTGTGATGTGGGCCGGGGTGTCTGTGTTTGGGGCGTGGGGTGTGTTCCCCTTAGTGATGAGCCTCTCTCACGTAATCAGCCTGCAGTGAACCTTGCATCTGGGGCTTCCACCTCAGGCTAGTGCCATTGGGGGTGAGTCCATTTTAGGATATACATCCCAGCACGGACCGCAGGGTGGGCCCGGTGTCGGATGGACAAGGTCTGAGTCCGGATCTACCGCTGACAAGCCCTGTGCTCTTGGGCAAGTTGCTTTACTTCTCCGAGCCTCAGTTTCCTCACCTGTCACGTGGGCATCGTAAGAGTATGGCAGAGGATAAAATGAAATAACACATGACAGGTGCTTAGCGCAGAGCTTGGGACTCAGCATCTCATCTACGTGAGCTGCTAGTGCCATGGTTGTTACTTTCGTCCCGTCCACCGTTTGCTTCGACGTGCGCGTGCTGCATCCGGCCGCTGTGCCCCACCTCACCCCCCGTCTCCAGTCCCCGTGCCCCCGTTTATGTGGGCTCCTCTGCTCTTAGTTCATTCGCGCTCTCATTCCTTTACTCATCAGATATTTATGGGGCACCCACCACGTGCCAGTCCCAGTTACCTGTCGTGGCTAAACTGAGATGAGCCTTTGGACTGCCCGGGTGGGCCAGTCTGCTGCTGCGGCCGCACACACCAGTCACTCCTGTTCTCATCCTCCCGGATTCGGTCCTCGGATGGCCAAGCAGGGCCTGAGCCCAAGTGGAATCGCTTCCAGGCCCATCTGGAGCGTGAGCTGCTCTGTGGGTAGGTGCCCTTTTCTGAGTGCCCTTGGCACCATGACTCACCGACATGGTTCTTGGTCCTCGCTGCTTGTCCCGTGGCTGTGTGCACGGCCGTGTGATCCGGCACGAGCTCCCAGCCCTGGTCGTGGGGGAGTCACAGGTCGTGGGGGAGCCGCCCCGACTGTACCAACGACACATGGTTGATGTGGTGAGACCTTGTGGAGTGATGACTGGGGGGGCTTGTGGCGCACTGGGCTCAGGGCGGGGCACCCGGGAAGAGCTCGTTGCGTGTTGGCTGCTTTGTTTCCATTGCAATCGTCGTTATTAGCTTTGCTGCACGAGAGGTTCTCAAACCTGGCCACCACCCGGAATCACGAGGACAGCCTTAGACCCCGAATCCTGGGCCCCCGAATCAGAACTGCCAGGGTGGGGTCTGAGAATGTTTTGTCTCCTGCCGCTTGGGCGACTGGTGCCCGGCTTGGGAAGCTGCATGGGGCCTGCTCCTGGCACAGGCCAGAGCCTGTGTCCTATGCGGCCAGGTACCCCTGTGTCGTATCAAGAAATGCACCCTATACCGGGTGGGACAGTTTCCCTCTGAAAATCACGTCCACCCCAAACCCATGACCTTGCTTAGAAGTAAGGTGTTCGCAGACGTGATCAGTTCAGTTGAAGCCACACTGGGTTAGGTGGGCGCTAAATCCAACATGACTGTGTCCCTCTAAGAAGAGGGGGATCTGGACACAGAGACACACACAGAGGGACTCGGCCACGTGCATACGGGGGCAGAGACTGGTGCGATGCTGCTGCAGGGAGGACGCCTGGGCCGCTGGGAGCTGGGGGAGATGAGGAAGGGTTCTCCCCGGGCGGCTTTAAAGGGAGCATGGCCCTGCCGGCGCCTCGCACTGTGAGCGAATACATTTCTGTTGTTCGAAGCCATTCGCTTGTGGCAGTTTGTTACGGCAGCCACGGGAAGCTCATACAGGCTCCAGGTCCCATTCCGACAGTCCCGCACCGAGGCAGAAACTCGGCTGATGAAGCCTGTTCTGTGGATAACTCGACATATTTCTAGCATTTGTAAACATCAGTATAAGCCTTAGGCAGGGATTTCCCCCTTGGGGGAAGGTGGATCTTGACACATTTAAAAATTTTAAATTTAAAATTTTTCCAGCTTTATGGAGATATCACGGACATATTGTGAACGTTTAAGGTGCGCCACGTGTCGATTTGCTACACGTGTGTTGTGAGATAATTACCATGGTAGCGTTAGCTAACACCTTCATCACATTTCCTTTTTTGTGGTGACAACATTTGAGGTCTACTGTCTGAGCGACTTTCAAGTACGTAACACAGCATCGTTAACTGTGACTCTCATGCTACCCTCTGCCCAGCCTCCCCCCACTTCCTCTGCCACCCGCCCCTGGGGACCACCATTCTGCTGCCTGTCTCTGTGAATTTGGCTCTTTTAGATTTCTTTCACACGGTAAGTGATATCATACATTATTTGTCTTTTTCTGTGACTTATTTTCCTTAGCCGAGGCCCCTACGGTCCATCCGTGTTGTCACAAAGGGCGGGACGTCCTTCTTTCTCACGGCTGAGTAGACACACACCCCGTCGTCATCCACTCATCCGTCGATGGACGTGTAGGTTGTTTCCATGTCTTGGCCGCAGTGATCATGGGCCTGCAAGACCCCCTCAAGGTTCTGATTTCATTCCCTTCGGATATATACCCAGAAGCGGGGTCGCCGGGCCACATGGCGGTTCTAGTTTTAATTTTTCGAGGACGCTCCATAGTGTGTCCCATGGGGGCCGTACCAGTTCCCATCCCCACAACAGTGCACAAGGGTTCCCTTTGCTCCACGTCCTCAGTGGCACGAGGGCCAACCTCACAGGTGTGAAGTGACGTCTCGCGGTGGTTTTGGCCTGCCCTCCCTCCAGGGGGAGCGACAGTGGAGCCTCTTTCCATGCACCCGCTGGCCATTTGTGTTGATGCATTTTAAAAAACGATGATGATCAAATACCGAGGGTGTGAGATGCCGGTGGCCTGCCTGGGACTGCCTGGATGGCGGGTCCCGTGCCTGCCCGGCCAGGCCTGAGCAGCACCAGGGCGGACCCTGGCCCCCGGCCGGGCCTGAGACAAGCTCCAGCTGTTTGTGGGTGCTTTGGGGGATCCTCGGGGATGATGGATGGTCATCTCGTGGGAGGTGAGGGCAGCAGGGCAAGGTCTAGGCTCGGCCGCCCTTCTTCCTTCTGGACCACGTGCAGACTGTGTTTCCACCCCTAAAATTGAACTGCCCAACCATGAAATCATTGTGAGTGAGCGTCCAGTGAACGCGAGAGCGTGTAATTTGACTCTGCAACGGGCTCTGTGGCTAATTTTTATTGTCATTTTGATTGCACTTCGGTGAACTGACTTCCCCGGGCTTCGAACTGGACACGGGGAGGTGGACTCTCGTGACAGCCCTGCAGACTTTGTTGAAGGAGAAGGAGTTTCTTATTTGTAAGAGGGAGGCATGGTGGAGGGGGTCTCTGTGGCACTGAATGTGAGAAGCTTGGCCACTGGCCGTGGGGACACTTGCAGCAGATCCTGCAGACTTGGCTTGCGTTGCTGTTCACCACGGCAACTGCTGAGTCTGCATGAGGCTCCGGTGGCCTCCTGTGGTCCCTCAGGTAGGTGGCTGAGGGTGGGGCCGAGGGAGCAGGGGAAAAGGCAGAGGGGCTGGAAGTTCCTCTGAGCATAGGCATCAGCACAGATTTGAATATTCAGTCCTAAGGGTTATAAATAACGTGAGTTTCCATCGACGGGTAAGCAGGGCTACATTTAGTACAATAATTAGTTATTTGATTACTTCTGTTTTAGCCCGAAGTCGAGGACAATTGACAAATGCGAATACCTCCGAGACTGATGGGGCGCCACAAACTAACTTTATTTATTACAAAATGCAATTTTATTAATGCGAATTGACAGTAATTAATTTGCTGGTGTTGATGTTAATAATTGCATGTAATTTATGAAATATTCATGCTGGAGCAGAAGGAAATAATGTATAGGTCCTCTGGCTTATTTGTTCAAAAGTCTGAATATTTCAACAACGTATTCATCAACGTATTCATGGTACAGAGGTTTGAAATGCCACGAAACAACAAATATTGTCATTGCAGCGCGCCTCGACAGTCCTTACTTCAGCTGTTCCTAACCCGACTTCCAGCCATTTCCAGGGGCCTGTACTCCAGGGACCACGAAATCCCTCCAAATTGAACAGAGATGCTTTTTTAAACAAGCTTCTCCCAAAGGATTAAGCACCCCTGTGTGGTCTAATTTCATCTTGGTAAAAGTTGGAGAAGGTAGTCGTCGTACTCCCATTTCACAGAGAAGGACACCAAGGCCAAGAGTGGAGCGGTCTCGGCCCCAAGCCGTACGCCAGCCGGAGTGTCGGGGGCGACCCTCACCCCCGAGTCCGGCTCCTAAATCCAGGGCCCACGGAGGGAAATCTAATTCTGCTCTTATTGCAATTTATTTTTTTTTCCCCGAATGAAAGTATGGACTGTCTCCCCCTCCTAATTCGGTTTGGCCCTCGCATTCCTAGAAAAGGATTGTGATTATGGAGAATCACAATTGAATTGCGCTAATGCGGTCAGCGTCGTGGGGCCGGAGCCTGCGACCCAGCCCTGCGGGGGCCTCAGCTGCCGCCTCACTGCAGGGGACCCTCCCCAGTCTGGAGGCCGCAGGCCGGGGGCCCGGAGCAGCTCTGTTTCGGGGGAAGCAGAGGCAGCTGCAGGGCGCTGGCACGTGTCCCCAGAGGTCCTGGCTCAGTCCCCGACGTCTGGGACTGACTTTCGGGGCTTGCGACCTGTTACCACACTCAGAGAGGGGCCCCGAGTTTGGTGTCGTGCTCCCGTTGTCATCGTCTAGAAATGCCTAAGAGCTTTTGAGCAAGGGCCCTGCGTTGTCACTTTGTGCTGAGCGTCTCGTAGCTGGTTCTGCGCTCCGAGATGAGACATTTCGCCTCTCGGCCGAGGCCAGGGGTTCGCACCAGAGACTTTGTTTTCCAGCATCCACGTCTTCCAGCCCGCAGTGGGGAGGGCAGGAGCTGCAGCTTGTTCTAGAAGGAGACGGCAGGGAGACCGAGTCCGGGTCAGTGCTCTTTCTGACCCTCACCGAACCCGTGTCCCAGGTCAGTGCTTTGGGCCATTAAAAACTCAACAAAGACCCACGTCCATCGATGATTCAGGGTGCTGTTGGCCCCATATTCTTGGCTGAAGTTGGGAGTGGGCAGGGTAGACTACAATGGGGGCTCTGATCAAAGAGGGAAGATTTAGGTTCCAGAAACCATAGCCATGGTCTCTCTGTACTGCCATCCCTCAGGTATGGGCCCTACTTGTTTGGAGAAGAAAAATTTAAAAAAAACTGCTTTCTGCACAAAGTTCCCGACTCACCAACCCTTCTCCTAGCTGTGACCTTGGACGTAACTTCCCCTCTGAACTCAGTTTATTGTTTGTAAAATGACGGTGATGCTAGAGGTGGCCTTCTGGGGCCGTGGGGTATAGACACCGACTCTTAGCACCGTGCTTGCCTGGGGGAAGGACTCAGCTCGAGTTCCCTGGTCTTCGTCCTCTTCTTCTGATTATTATTAATTAATAAACTACGTGCGGCTAACGGACTCTCAGCTCACTTTGGCGGCGGATAAAGCGTTAAACTGCAGGTAGAGGACGACTGGCACCTGCTTCCTCCTGTGGGCGTGGTGGTGGGGGCCAGGCTGGTGCCTCTGCTGCCTGGAACCCCTCAAACCTGGGGAGAGGTTTAGGGTGGGGGCTGGGCCGTAACACTGCGGGCTCCTTCTTCCCTGGACTTTGGCCTTTCCACCCCAGACAGCATCTTGATGGTCTCCCTGCACTAGGTGTCTACCCAGTGTCTCCATGGAGGCGGGGTCCTTATGGAGACGGACACTTGCTGCCATTAATCTGTGCTGCATCCCACTCCTCCTCCTCCTCCTCCTCCTCCTCCTCCTCCTCCTCCTCCTCCTCCTCCTCCTCCTTCACTTTTTTAGCTGAGAGCAGGAACCAAGGGGTGGTACTGTCAGGCGGGGGTTAGGCTTGGGGTCATGTTATGGGGCTTTTTTTTTCATCTAAAGGCGGTGGGAAGCGCTCTGAGGGCTTTCAGCAGGAGAAGGAGACGGATCAAGTTGGGACTCTGGCTTCAGCGTGGAGAACGGACCCAGTAAGCGCTGGGAGAGTGAGATGCGTTCCAGGTTCCCAAGGCCTGATGCCAGAAAGAGAATGTGAATGATCTCATTAAACGCTGGGATACTTGGGTAGCGCACTAAAACCATTTTTAGTTAAAATTCATTTCCCCTCTTTCTTGTCATTTATTGTGGCCACTAGAAAAGTTAAGATTGTGTACGTGGCCGGCATTTAATTTCATTGGACAGCACTGACCTAGGCCTGAGCCTGGGTCCTCATCCGTTGCTCTTTGAAACTTCCAAAGGGCTCAGGACGTGGTAGGGACCCATACACGTCTGACTGAGTGCTCTGAGCACAGGAGGCGGCCAAGGATGCTGCACAGGCGGCGTGGGGAAGGGGGACCAACAGGACCTTTAGAGTCAGATGAACCTGGATCCAAATCCTGACTCAACTGCCCTTGTCCCTAACCTCTAGGGCCAGAGATTCCTTATCTGCGTGCAGGGGTCTGCCCCTCTCTGCTCAGCTCACTCTGCTTGTTCAGATGAAATGCAAATGAGGTTGGACCTGCCCGGATGGGAGGGTTTGTCATGCAGGTTCTTGGTGTCAATGCAGGTTGGCCTCAGGCCTAAAGCACCTGAGAGGCCGGTGGTGGTGGGATGAGGCTAAGGAGTGGCAGTGGCAGGCCTGCCCCCTGCATTGCCTGCTGTTGACAGAAGTGGCTTTGGGTTTTCGGGTTTTCCTGTTCTGTGTCTGCGTCCACTGCGGCCTTGTCTTCTTCCCTGATGGAAGCAGAGGCTGCCCAGCACGGTCCCATCCCCATAGCCCATTATGGGTCACAGCTTAGAGGAGGCGTCTCCTGATGGGAGACTGGTCCCAAGGCGGCCCACCTCCCCAGGGCTGCCTCCCCAGGGGCCTGGCCTCCCCCACCCCTCCCCTAAGAATCGGCACTGAGCTCTGTACCCCATCCCTGTTCCCAGAGGGGCTGGAGACAGACAAAAGGGAGATGTGTTTTCTGTTATCAAGACACAGAATCCTTACGCTTAATTAAAACGTGCCATGGCAACCACTGTGGTGTGCGTAGCTGGGCTGAGTGGCCGGTGCCCACGTGCTGTCCTTTTGTTCCTGGCTCCGGGAGAGACGACCGTGCTGCGCCTTTGTCTGCAGCGCCAGGGGTGGAAACTTGAGGACTCAGTGGGGCTGATGCCTGTGGCTTTTGGGGGGCCGGTGCCTTCTCTAGGCTGAGAAGCCCGGCAGTCTCAGAGCAGGCTAGGCCCATCTTACAGCAGCTGAGGGCCACTCTGGGGACACAGGTGTGAGCAGACACAGTCCCCATCCTCAGGATGCTGCTGTGGGGTGTGGGGGGGTGTTGGAACATACAGCCAGATCAACACTGTTAGGGGATGAGGACTTTGGTGGGGTGTGGGAGGCATGCAGCTGGGGGTGGAATCAGAGAGGGCTTCCTGGAGGGGTCGTCTGAATAAGAGCCTGGAGAAGGGGGAAGAGCGAGCGTCCAGTGGCAGGAACAGCACGAGCCCAGGCATGGAAGTGCGAGAGAGCATGTGTGCAGGGGCTTGTGCAGGTCTGGGCTCATGGACCGTGAAGAGCCAGGAGGAAGTAGGGACAGTGGAGGTGCCAAGTCAAGGGGCTCAGGGTTGTGTGGTGTAGGCGATAGGGAGCCACAGAAGGTTAAAAAGATCCATCAGGTCAGAGGCTGCTGAGCAGGGTCGTGCGGGGAAACTCACGTGGTTCCCATCTCCCTGCGAGGTCAGACTTGTGCTGTAGCCACAAGACGTCCCGGTGGGGACAGTGGGCCCACCTTGGAGGACGCCCTCTCCCACCGCAGAAGGACACTGTGAAGCGCGTGTCCAATGAAAGGCAAGTCGGCGTCACGGGCCAGGAGTCATCTCGGAGTCAGCTATCATTACAGCTGTGTGGCCTTGGGCAAGCCACTTAACCCCTCTGAGCCGTGGGTCTCTCATTTTTAACATGAGGAGATAAAATCACCCGCACGAAGCATGTCACAAGGGCTCGCTGCACAGTAGGTCTTCAAAATGTGACACCTGTGTCCTCAGTTCAGTGATACACGAGTGTCCTGAGCCCAGTGCACTCATGTCAGAGTCTGGCGACCTCAGATTTCTCCAGGATTCTGAGGGCTCTCGGGGCTGGCCGTGGAGGCAGAGGGACCACGTTAGGGGTGCGACCCCCTCTCTAGCAGGGGTAGAGAACCTTCGGGAATGCCTGGGCCCATCCCCCAGAATGTGAGCGTCAGCAGCTGTAAACATGAGTGCCCCCGGGGACCTGCTTCACCCGCTGCCCACGCAGCGTGGATGTCACACGTGAGCGAGGAAGGTGCTGACCCAGCAATGCCAGGCCCAGCCGCCCAAGTGTTTCCTGGAGATGCCAGGCCGTGGCGACAGCATTGGCTGCAGCCAAGAGAGTCATTAGACTTGGGTTCAAGAGCCAGAAGTGTGAGGTCACATACAGCTGCCTAATACCCTAAATTAAAGTTCTGTTCAGGCCTCTTCTGTATTCCAGATGCTCTTTGGTGGCCTCTGAGCTGCTCCCTGGATGACAGAGGGGACTAGGTCGTATGTCCCCTGGCTTTACACTGGGCAGGAAAAGGCTCAGCTGGGCATGACACAGCAGGGCCAGAGTGGGGAACTCAGAAACCTTATTCAGGGGACTTCTCGGCCCAGAGACAGAATACATCTTAACGCAAAGGCTTTTGCTTAGGTAAATTTCCAGGGTCTTTTAAACACCGTAAATACAGAGGCTCTGGCTTACCAGCTTCACAGACGGTGATTTTTTAGGTCATTTATACAGCATCAGCCCCTTCCCACTGTCTTGTCCAGGCCTAAAGAGGAAGAACTTTTTAATTTTATTTTATTAATTTAATTTAATTTAATTTATTTTATTAATTTAATTTAATTTAATTTATTTTATTTTATATTTCACTTTATTTATTTTATTTTATATTATTTTATTTTATTTTATTTTATATTTTACTTTATTTTATTTATTTTATTAATTTAATTAATTTATTTATTTAATTTTATATTTTACTTTATTTTATTATTTTATTTATTTTATTTTATTTTATTTTATTTTATTTTATTTTATTTTATTTTATTTTATTTTATTTTATTTATTTTTTTAAGCGAACATGGGCTGCTGCATCTGATTCAAATGGGGGCAGTCTAAGGACCCCTGTGACGACTCAGTTCTCTGGTAAGGTTTAAGACTTTGGAATGAATTAAAACACCAAAGGGCAAGAAGGCTAGAAAGGAGAAAGGATGGTCCCCACTGGTTCCTCCCAGCTCCTGCGGTGCCCATGGTCATCTGCCCCATGGGGAGCCCCGGTCACTGAGAGGAAAATTGTCCAATTCAGGACCAGTTAGAAATTGGGCTCTTGTCCCAGCCATTAGGGAGCTTTCCTCCTCGGCCATGGGAGACACACCATTTATGTGAAACTCAAGTGTCCAGAGAAGGAGGGAGGGAAATCTGCTGGTGTGAGGAGGGGAGGCCAGGCTGCATCCTGTTTCCCGAAGCCACATGTCCACCTTGGTCCCTGGAGCAAATGTGAGGGACGAGACAGGGTCATCAGACTGGGCGAGGCTCTGCTGGGAAATGGGCTTTAAGACGCTGCTTACAATGGGCCCAAACGACAAAGTGGCTTCGTCTTTGCAGTGGGTGTGACCCTCACAATCAAGGCTTGAAAGATGCTGTTTTGTGGGAACCAAGGCCAAGACTCCGAGGGAAGGAGAGGTTTGAAAGGGCCAGTGTGATGGGGTGGCGTTGCTTCAAAGAATGAGAGAACAACCCCAGTGACTTTTGTGCCTCGTGCTTCCATCCCGAGGCTTCGTGATGTTGAGTATAGCTCAGCTTTAACAGAAAATGGCTTGGAGGATGGTTCATAGAGTGAATTTCTTCTTGCTAAAATGATTCTCTTCCAAGTCATGTGAAGACATCGGCTGTCAGAATGACAGTGAGGGGTGAGGGCGACCCCTTACAGGGAACCCAGGAGAAACCTTTAGCAGCCTTGGCCTCCAGTTCATTGTGGCTTCACCTTGAATTCCTTGAAGACGAAAGAGGTTGATTACCTTTCTATATGTTTATTGACATTTGGATCTCCTCATTGTACAAGGGCTGTCCAGGTCTTTTGTCCTTTAAGGAATATTGGGTTGCTCGAATTTATCGGACTGGTTTTTGAGACTTCTTTATATATTCTGGGTATGAGCACTTGGTTGGTTTTATGTGTTGTAGTTTTTCCCCCCTGCTCTGGGGCTTCCCTTTTTTTCTTTCTAAATAACATATTTTGATACATAGAAGTGTTTGATTTTAATATAGTCAATTTTATCAGTGTTTTTCTTTATGGTTAGGGTTTCCTGTTCTGTTTTATAATGTTTCCCACCAAGACAGTCTCTATATTTTTTTGTCTTTTTCGTTTAGGTCTATAATTGACCTAGAGTTGATTTTTGAGTAGCGTGTGGGGTCGAGGTCCAATTAAATTTTTTCATAAGGATACGGTATCGTTCCGTCTACATGTATCACCCTTTCCCGTTGCTTTGGGTGCTACCTCTACAACAAGTTGAGTGTCCATGTATGCATGGATTTTTTGTCTTGGTTCTATATTTTGTCTCTTTGGTCTATTTGTGTCTCCTTAAGCCGGTACCATACTGCACCAACAGTTTCAGAAAAAGTTTTGTTTTCTGCTTTTACTCTCTGGTTGGACAAGCCCTCCCTCTTGCTTCAAGAGTTTCTTGGCTGATCTTGGCCCTTAGCTTTCCTACATAAATTTTAGAATCATCTTTCGATTTACACAAAATATCTGTTGAGACTTTGCTTTGCAATTTTCTTGAATCTACGGATTATTTAAGGGAGTATTGATGTTTTTGTGATACCGAGTCTTTCAATCCATGAGCACGATGTTTCTCTTCATTTACTTAGGTCTTCTGTAATTTCTTTCCTAGTTATGTGGTTTTCTGTATGACTCGAATATCTTTTGCTAGGTATGTTTGTAAGTACTTGTGATTGTTGAAACTTGTATCATTTAAAAATTTTTGTGTGTTTGATTACTTTTTACATACTGATTTTTAAAAAATCAAGTAACCCTGTAAAATTCCCTTATTAATTATAATAATTTATCTAAAAATTATTTTAGATTTTAAATATGAACGTCTTCCACAAATAATGACAGTTTTATGTCTTCCTTTCAGATTCTTACACTATTTTTTTGCCATATTGCACTAAAATGTATGTTAAAATATAGTAATAGTGGACACGATTGTCTTATCTATAATCTTAAAAGAAAACTTTTATCATTTCATCATTAAGTATAATATTTAGTGAGAATGTATATCCTTTGCCAATTTAAGGAAACTTCTCTTTGTTTCTGGATTATTGCACTTTTTTTCCCATCATGAAAGAACAATGAGTTTTATCAAATGTGTCTTCTACATCTCTGAAAAAATCACTTAATTTTTCTTTTTAATCTGTCAGTGTGGTCAAGTACATTGACTCTTTTCTAATGTTAAACCAACCTTGAATTCCTGGTATTAGCCCGACTTGGTTATAACATAATATGGTTTTCATGTATTGCTGGGTTGATGTGTTAATATTTTGTTTAGGAATTTTACATCTGTGCGACTGAGAGATTGAGATGTATTTTTCCTGCTTGGTGCTGTCTCTATCAGGTTTTCATGCCAAAGCTATGCTAGCCGATGAGTTGGGGCAGAGAGCGATTATGTTGCTGTTGTAACAGTCCGCCCAGGATGCTGCTGTCTCTCCTCGATGCCACTAGCAGAAACACTGCATTTGGATTCCAACTTTCTCTTGTATTTCCTCATTTGTTCTTGATTCAGAGTCCCGGGTGGAGGTGTCTGATTGGCTGAGCAGGCTGCCAGGGGCTAGGGACAGGGAAGCTATAGGTTTCTTACCTTTTGTGGTGGGGGGAGTTATACTGCTTTCCAGGGATGGGAGGAGGCTGCGTGCTAGACAGCTCGTCTCTCCACCCCTCCCTCACCAGACAAGACAGAGTCCTTGACAGCCCTGTCCGGTGATTCTTACTCACATAAAGATTGGGAACACCGGGGGCACCAAAGGAAGGGATGAAAGGGACATGATATACACAGATACTTGGGGGTTCACACTGTTCTGCATCTAAGATAACCTGATATCCCAGGAGGTGAATAGAGCACGGATTTTTCCAAGGGCCGCTGCTTGTCTGAAGGATCTACTCTGTTTAACTCGACGCCACCCTGCCTCATCGCCTTTAGGATACATGAAATCATCGGTGAGTTCTGAGGACTCAAGGAGGTGTTGAACGTGGATACTTTATCAGGCATAGTATCTGGCACATAGCACATGCTCAGAAAATGCTTGTTTTCAATCCAAAACTGGCTTGATCAATTCCCCATACAATTGTTCTTTAAAACGCTATAGAGAGGACCCTGGCTGCTTGCTTCTTGCCTTTCCGAGCTGGCTGGTCAGTGATGCCAGCATAGAAAATGCCGTCTGTCCTGTGCTCTTGGCCGCCGGTCTCAGGATGCCCAGGGGAACCGAACCTTCCTTGAGGGTCAGTTTCTAAAGAAGGACCCTAAGTTAAATTTGCATATAATGCGATTCTAGCATATTCGCTTTTTACTGCTCATCATTTCATGGACTTCAAGCAGGTTTGCCTTGAACTTTCCCTTTCTGTAAAACCGAGAGGGCCCTGTGTTTCCACTACTCTTCTCGGTGGACAGCTGGGTGGTTTGGGGGTGTTTTGGGGTATCTTTTGGCTCCATTAGGGCTTGCCTATGTGCACCCACTGGAGCCCGGGGTGTGATATTTCAGGGCATGCTCATGGTTGAGGTCGGGCTTTTTGCCTTTCCCCCTCCACTCCACATAGTCGCTGTTGGTTCCCAGAAATTTGGTGATTTTTATGGTTCTGACAGGATGGTGTTCTCAGAATATAGTGAGTCCTGGATTCTATAATGGTGCATAACCAAGAGCCTCAAGGACTACAACCTTTAGGAGACTCGCACTATTGTTTCTTTTTCATATTTCTCTTCTGCTTGCCCAGCGTTAGGGCCCTCTGCCTCTCTGAGCCTCAGGAAGCCCTGGAGATCTCTCTGCGGCTTGTCTGCATCGAAGAATTGAAAATAACCACACCCCCCAGGCGCACAGAGGTGTCCCTGTCCCACTGTTTTGACGATTCACTAGTGATGGCGGTCACCCCATCCTCCATGTCCAGGGCCCATAGTGTGCCCTGTTTAGAGAAATGTCAGCTTTTAGACTTTTCCTAGTTACCGTTGACAGAAGTCATCTTAAAACAAAGCAACATAGCTAACTTAGAGTTTTCGATTATAAAATCTGTGTATTCTGCTTATTTACTTCTTCTGGTCTCTCTTTTGCTAGTTCCTATGGTAATAAAGGTAGCATAGCACCTAGCGTGTAGGAGACACGCAATGCATGACTATTGAATGAACACCGTCTTTTGAAATTCTTCAATTTTTCTTATTTACAAAAGTAACATGTTTTTTGTAGAAAGTTCAATTAATGTACGAGCGTCTAAAATATAGTGTGTCTCCTGATGTCCTTCTCAGGTCTCTCTCCTCAAAAATTACAATTGTCAACAGTTCGGTGCATATCATTCTAGACTTTAAAAATGTAAAACTAAACTTCACATACACCTACACCCACACACGTATACACACCCACGTGTACACACACACACACACACACACACTGTACATACTGAGATTTTTCTTTCTCTCCGTGAAAATGGGATCATTCCATTTGTGATGTTTCTCAGTTCAGCTTTTTCCATTCCTCCAACATAGTACGGGTGTCATTCCGTTTTAGTTGACATACATTGATCTGGTTCTTCACTGGCTGTATGATAATCTATTTATTCCATCCATTGTTTTGCCAGAGCAAATGTTGCTGTGGCTAGCTCCTTGGACCACTGCCCTTGCACAGCCGTGTGAGTATCTCTGTCGCATAGATCCCGAGAATGAGATAGGGCCTTTTAATTAAAGCCCCCAACACAGACCCCCAGCCTTGGAGCGTCGCTCCATAAATACCGTTTGATGACAATACTCTGTTGTTTTATTAATTAGAACAGGAAGGGACCCATTAGGGCAACAAATGCACATTCATAGAGCGGACCCATTCTAGGGAAGGAAGCTCTGACACTTTACAGTCTCATCTTCGGAGAGACAAACCCCATTAAATACCGTAAGCAGCGAGTTGCCTGTGTATCAGCGTGTAAAACGTTCCCCAGTGGGAGTTAGCTTGACAGAATGCATAAAGATAGTGCATTAAAGACAAAACAGAGGGAATATTTACCCAGCATAGTTACCCGGAAAATATACAATTTGATCTCGATAAGAGGCTTTTACCGTATAAATTATGGTGGCCTCTCCTTCCATCATAAACAGGCTTCAAGTTGGGCAATTGCCTTATAAGAAAAAAAAAAAAAAAGGAGAACAGTTTCCAATTGTCTGGAATGAGCTTCAAAAACAGGCAAGTCGGTTCTGATAGAACAATTTAAACCGGCCGTCTCCTTATCTGATGTGGACATCATTTTTCTGATGGGGCAACCATCTCAAATTAAATAGTTTTGCCGCAGACAGTCTGTCTGTCTTTTTTTCCATTTTTTCCCTTTCCTTCACCAGGCAGGGTGCTGCAGGCCTCTGCTAATTCAGGAAGATTGGTCTGGGCCATGGGAGAGTGAGACGAATAGAAATAACTTTAACGGAGGAGAATGTGAGTGATATTAAAAATATAATCAAGGGTAGTCAGAGGCTGATTTGACATGGAAAGCTATCTTCCTGCCTGGTCGATTTGGCTCCGAAACCCTCTTGAAACCCGGGGCTTTATTTGCAAATGATCTTCACTGTGGACCAGAGAGTTCAACAGGAAGCGTAATGGGCACAATCTGTGAGGTGGCGCGAACCGAATAGGGCTATTGTGTTGCCCGTGGGTGGGGGTGAGAGAGACCGTTGTGATCAAGTGGTGATGGCTAAGGCAGGGGCTGCTCATCCCATTGTCTCAGGGGTTTCACAGGCCTCCCCGCTGTGGCCTTCCCTCCCCACTTGTCAGGTCCTCCTCCAGCCATTTCAACCCCAGCGAGTGGGCCGAGCTGCCAGGATAGAGACGTCTCTCCTTCCAGCAGCCAAGCAGTAGAGCTGACAAAGCCGGAGGTGCCCAGGTGCGTGTGTGGGCGCACTGAGAGCCTTTGAGGAAATCCAAGGAAGGCTTATTTTTTTTTTTAATTGGTTGCAGGTTGCTCTAGCTCAAAGCCTGTCCAAAAAGCATCTTTCCTCTCAGTGTGCAAATGTACATACATGCATGACTTTCAAAACTTTTTATTTTGAACTCATTTCAGACCCATAAGAATGGGCTCCTGCATACCAGTCACTTAAACTCACCAGCCGGTACCATTTTGTCACCTCTGCTGTCTTTCTACTCCCTTTCACCCGTAAACACTGAGCGTCTGTTCCCTGAGACCGAGGACGTTCTCTTACACAACCACAGTAAGGTCATCGGCGCCAGGAAACGGAACACTGACACACGCACACGCCGTCCACATGCAGATCGCTGCCAGGTCCCAGTGATCTTCTTCATGGCAGGGCTCGGTGCCCACCCCACTCCCCACCCCCCTCGGACCCAGGATCTGATCAAGGAGCAGACATCGCCTGTATCGGCCTCTCTTTTTAAATCTCCTTCGATCAGGAATGGTTCTTTAGCCGGTCTCTGCCTTTTATGACCTTGACATGTTTGAAGGCTATAGGCCGGTTTCGTTTGGCAGAACGTCCCTCAGTCTGGGTTTGCCAGATCCCTGCTCATGATTAGGTTCAGGTGATGTGATTTGGGCAGGAGGCCCCAGATGTCGCCTTCTCAGGAGGCGCAGAATGCTTGTTTGTCTCCTTGTAGCTGATGTCGACTTGGATTACTCAGAAGGGTGGTCTCTGGCCCTGTTAGTTTCTATTTTAACCTTCGTCCTTAATAAGTCATCTGAGTCTTGGAACTATCCTGTCCCTCATCAGATTTATCTGATACTTTCAGCATCCACTGGCGATTCCAATGAATGTGTGTTTTATAATGAATGGGGCCCGAAAGCCGGACTTTTAGAGGTGGCATTAGGCCGGGGCCTGTGTCCTCAAGACGCTGGAGTGGATCCGGCCAGACCAGAAAGAAGCCAGCTAATCTGGGTGCCTTGGAATTCACCCCACTCTTCTTTGCCTTGGGCTGCGACTTCCTTGTCCCATTGGGCTCAGGTTGTTCTGTGTGCTCTGGGGTGAGGAGCAGGGTGGGGTGTGGCTCTCATCCACTTGCTCCTCCCTCCATCCTGAGCATCATGCTTCATCTCCATCCCATTCTCTTCCTGTGGGACCGGCCGTGGAATGAGCGCTGCGGGATGAAGCTGCAGAAGGATTCCGAGACGTTCCCAGGCCATCGTCAGGGAGGACAGAGGCCTCCCTGTGTTCCTTTAGCTGAGGCATCCCTCTGGAAGTAGACTAGCTCCAGAAGAGGCCGTTCGCATCAGGCATCCTGCAGCAAACACTTCTGCCGTTTTCTGATCTAACGGCCTCGCGGGGCGAGTGACTTCCCCTCTGGGCTTCCGTTTCCTCACCTGTAAACTGGGATAATCACATCCCTACCTAATAAGGCTGCTGTAGGCTGAAATGCCCTAATGCAGCGGTCCCCAGCCTTTGTGGCACCAGGGACAGGTGCTCCTATGAGAACCTGATGACTGATGATCTGAGGTGGGGCTGAGGGGGTGGGTGATGCTGGCGCTCGCTCGCCCACGCTCACCTCCTGCTGTGCGGCCTGGTTCCTAACAGGCCATGGACTGGTACCATCTGCGGCCTGGTGGTTGGGGACCTCTGCCCTAATGGATGTAAAGCTACATGACAGTTCTCTCTTCTGGGACCACTGACACCTAGGACAGGCAGAGAAAGAGGGAGGCCGATGCCATCCATTTTGCTGCCCATATACTTCCTCGGAAGGGAAAGGCCTGAGTGGAAAATGAAATTCATAATGAAATAAACGGTGTCATTTATTCGGAAGGGAAGGCACCCCTGGAGCTGAGAAACACTATTCATGCAGATGTCCGAACGGGACCTCTGCCCTGAACAGATCGGGGCCCCGATCTCACCCCAAGTCTGTGACGGGACGTGCCTAGCAGTGAGACACGGTGTCAGTTTAACCCGATTTCTCAGACCCTGTGGTCACAGCTCCGCGGCATGAAAATGAACCAGGAGGCAGAGCCACCAGCTGAAAGTAATGGGTCGCTCGCTTCCCTTATCCCGCCAACGGTCGTACTTGACACGAAGGCTGGGTCTCGGCTTCCCGCCCCTGTGGTGGACCGGATCGGTTTGGTTTGCTCGAAGTTGCCCTTGGTGGGAACTTCACGGCCCATCCGTCGTGACAGTCCCTGCTCTGGGAGCCTGCACGTGCGTGGAGAAGCCGCGAGCTGCCTGGGGCCAGTCTCGGCTCTCTTAGGGGTCCTGAGTCCTCCGACATGACCGAGAGAGGGCCATGTCCAGGCTGGGTGGCCCTGCTATTCTGCCGTAGCTTAGGGAGCCTCTCAGGGTGATCTGGGCGGGCTGCTCCCTAGTCTCGTGGCCTAGGGCTTTTGTCCCTTCCTCCAGGCTGGCACTCTCGGGCAAAATTTCTCATTATAACCCAGTTTGACTATATTTAGCTCAAACAGGGCTTTGGTTCGGGAGAGCAGTGGAGAAGGCATCTTAGTCTAAGATTTGTTTTGTTTTGTTTTGTTTTTTGGTTACCCCACACTAGAGTAAATAAAAATGGGATTATGTCATAACAACACAGGGGAACTATAAGTAATTCCAAGTCACACAGGTTATGGTGAGACCTCATGAGAGAAGGGAACAGGAGGTGGAGTTTCCTGTGCCGAGGCTGCCGTCTTCTCGACTTTTCTCTCTCGCACATCTCAGCTGGAGACGGCTGTTGCATCCCCCAAGAGCTGACAGGGCTTCGCTCTTGCCCATCGCAGGGGCCAAGACTAACATATCCCAACTTCGATTCCAGAATTCTGAATTCTGTGTTTTCGTGTCACGTTTCAGCATCCCAAACCGCGTGAGCGTGTGCCCTTAGAGACCGTCCTTTCTGGATTACGTTGAAAATCCACTCCCTGCTTTTCTATCGTATGAAGAGCAGTGTCGTCAGGTCTCGTCTGCACGTCCTGTGACGTCCCCTGTGCTCGTTCTTTGTCCTTTGCTTTTCACCTTTCTCTGCCCGGCCTTGCGCCCAGGAGCTGCCCGGTGTGGACTGCATCAGAGGGGCTCCTTCTGGCTTCTGATCGGGCTCAGCGGGGACCGAGGCTGGCAAGAGATTGGGGGGGGGTCAGCTCTCTGCAGCGTTGCCGTGGGCTGGCTGTGTCCCTCTCGAGGTCCCCACTGGTGGGGCCCTCTCATGATTTCGTGCCAGGATCAAAATAGCTCACCTTTCCCCGGCAGAAATGAAACCAGTCGCACTTCCCTTTTTGCCTTGGCCGCTGAGAAGCTCAGAATCAAATCTGACGCTCATTGCTGGTGAGCGTGTTCGGTTCTTCCTTTCCGTGATTTCAGTTTTCTGATTCTATTTTTACTGCCCTCATTTTGCATGCCCGCTAACGCCAGTTGCCTCCGCTAGATAAATAGACAGACAGACATGTCAAACTTAAAGAGATGATGGCTTTTGGGCCCAGATACTTGAGTCGGGCCCGAAAGTCGGGCCCAGACACTGGAGCCTTTCCTAGTTCACCAGCAGAGGCTTTCGAGGTCGGGACTGACCGAGGGACCAGGGCTCCAGCTTTGGGTGTTCACCTCCCCACGGGTTCACCTGTTTTCATCAAGACGCGTTCTGTGTCCTTGTTCACGAGGCTTTGGAGGAAGATTTGTGACATCACAGCACCATTTCTGTGTTTTTTCCCCCTGATTTACTTGTCTCGTTACCCTGTGTGGAAAAACGTTTGCTTGAATTCTCGAGTGAATTCCTGATCCTGCTTTTTTCTTTTTCTTTTATCCTCGGTGAAGACAGGCCCTCTGTGCTCTAATCCACATGAGAATTCGAGGAAGCTGTCCATTCAGATTCACCAACCTGACCTCGAGGACACAACGACATTTGAAGGCGGCAGTGGTCTTTGTCTCTCTTTCAGTTTCCACTTTTCACCCGTCCTCCAGGGAATGCTGACGGTCCTCCTCAGGCTAATCCACAGCTTGTATCTATTTGGGCTTAAAGACTTGACCCCATCTGAATGATCCCGAGTTTTTTACACAATTTTCCCACCTGGGTTGGGCCTCCATTCCCTGTGAACCACGCGTGTTTTCCTGATCCTTCCTTGAAGGCTTCCTTTTCTTTAAAGGTGGAAAAGGGTCACAGTGTCCATCTTTCTCAAGAGATGGGACCGTGCTCCTTCCCTCCTGTAGGTTCTCAGTGGGCTGAACGCCATGCGTGGCATCTTTTCCTTTGGGCTGGGTGGGGGGACATGAGAATGGGCCTCACTGACGGGGAGGCGAGGTGAAGGCCACGGTTCTAGCCAGCTCTAGCGTCAACCAGAAGGTCCACGCACGCAGCTGTCGTCGCCGTCTCGTGAGCCCATTTTCCGTTTGGTGACCCAGCGTGATTTTTGCAAGTCCAGGACATGCTCTGTGTGCACGTTCCTCTCCACCCCTTTTCGTCGTGGGGTTTCTTCTTTCTAAGTTTTAGTTTCTCTCCCAGCTCTTGTGGGCTGCAGTGAAGTTTCGTTTTTGTCTTGTGGTTTTGTTTCACTTTTTTCCTTTCTCTGTGGGACGAACTGGCCTGCCTAATTAGAACTCACTGCTTCAGAGTTTCTCACATGTCCTGAGCTGAATGTCCAACTCGACTTTGCCGAGAAGCTTTTGGATTCCACTTTAATCGGTTTTCCGACAGTTCTCAATTTGGGCTGGAGTCCGTTGGCATCATCTGGAGGGCTTTTTTTTTTTTTTTTTTTTTTAAAATAATGCTCAGTGCCTTGGCTCCATGCCCAGAAGGTTTGGACCAGCTGTTCTGGGGTGTGGCCCAGCACAGGTATGTTTTAAAAGCTCCTCGGGTGATTTCTAAAGTGCAACCAGGCATACGACTGCCAGACCAGGGCCCCAAGGTCACCATTCTGGGATGAATTTGGTGACCGGTGCAGAGACATCAGTTCTGAGAAAGGAGGCTGGGCCAGCCGGTCCTTCTGGATTCGGCCACACCCCAGAGTCCGTCTTCTCTCTGCTGCTGTCCCGTGTTGAGACGGAGAAGGCCCATTGAGCGTTGTCTCCTGTCTGGTGTCCTCTTAGCGGGGTGGGAATGGCTGCGCTGAGCAGGCCAGGGGAGGAGGGGGCGATCCAGAGCCCACCGATGAGGAGGGCAGGCCCAGGGCCACCGCTGGAACCTCATCGTCCACTTCGAGGTGAGAGGCCTTCGGCCCGAGGCACTAGAGAAAACGACGAGAAGGAAATGACAAAGGACAGTTACCCCAGGAATCTGTCCAAGACCATGGAGACCAGGCATTCTCGTGGCTTATGCACCAGTTGGGCTCCGTGAGACCACACCTTGACGAGGGCTGTCAGGGCCACCCCCCTCCTGACTAGCAGAGGGACAGGGCCTCTGTGTGCGCCCCCTGAGCAGATGGAAGCGCCCTTATCTGTATTATTTTCAAAACACTTTGCTTTTTTTCTAAGAGTAGCTGTACACAAAGGGAAGGGAAATGTTTTTACACTGCTGGCACGTGGGCCTTGGAATTTCTTTGGAATTCGCAGAGGGTTTTGCGTTCTGCGGTGTCCTGTCCCCTCTGGGTCTTGGTGTTTGGGCTGGTTCCCCTTCGCCTTCCCCGGTGTAGCCAGTTACACATATCCTGGTTAACTGCATCGATGCTAAGAACAATATTCAGACAGATGCTGTCCCAGCCGCGGAACCCCTCGGTCAGTATGCAGTGCTACCCGTGGGCAGGACGGCCGCTTTGTCTTTGCAGGGGACAAGCAGCCGTGTATATGAGGACGCCAGGATGAAGCGAGAGGGTGCTTGTGCGTGCACAGCGGGGGAGGATGCAGAGGATGCTGGGAACCATCAGCTGGGCTCAGTGGCTCCCAACATGTCCAGAAGGAACTGACAGTTCTTCCTAAGACCGGCCGTGGTATGACTTCTAAATGCCTCACTGAATCAAACACGCAGCGTCCTAATAGGATAGAAATGCACAAGTGTTCGGAGAAAGAAAAACTCTTCGATGCAGCAGAAAGGGAGGCCCCGGTAGGTGCCCCCCCCATCGTGTGCCTGTCCCCCTCCCTGCACCCCGACTCCATTCACCCTCCTTCTCCTCCAGAACCCATTTGTAACCATTACTCGGGTGTCACGTTGGGTGATGAAGTGCGTGCTCGCTCTTGGCCTGGCAGCCGTGTGCTGGGGCCGGCCTGGCCACGCAGGCGAGAGGAGGGCCGGCCTCTGTCTGCCCGCGGCCCATGAATCATGTCAGACTGGCTGGTAACCTGAGCCCGACGGGCCCCCCACCACAGACGTCCATGACACTCCTTCCAACTTAATTTCAGCCTAAGGGATGCTTTTAAGAAGATTTTAGAGCGCGAAAACATCTCCTCGAAAGAAGTGTAGTTACATTAAAAACTAATTATCAGAGCTTAGGGGTATAGATTGGCTGCCATATTTTACGCAGAGAGTAATTTGTCTCCCACCCCTGAAAGATCATTACATAATGGGTTCAGGGCACCAACCCAGGGGATACTGTGCAAAAGGTAGTGAAATCACCAAATGCCTGGAAAGGACGAGCAATGTGATTACGACAAAATAGCACTGGCCTCCTGCTCCGGCAGTCCCTGATGGAACATTTTAAAGTGAGACGTCCTAAATGAGCCCACGCGTAAGAGTGTGGTTTGTCTGGGGCCCTCGGGTTACCTGTGATATTTATCTTTGAAAGACTGGGCTTTTTTGGCACAAAGAACCAGATGCTTTTGGGGGGGCACAAAGAACCAGGCGTCACAGTGAGAAAAAGATGCTGCGATGATCCCTGTTGTCCACAGGTAGAGCGGGGGGCCTGCCGTGAATGGGACGGCATCGGGCATTGTGATGGCACCTCATTCGAGTCTTGCAACAAACGAGTGAGGGTGAATGTCATTGTTTATTGCTATTTTACAGCCGAGCCTGCACGAATCATTTGGGATATTTTTGGTCAAAGGAAACCCACCTCGAACTGGCTTGTATGATAATTGCCCATTTCATGTGGCTGCAAGATCCCGAGTTAACAGGTTCGAGTCAGAGAGTCCACAGTCCTCAGGGACCCAGTTTCTTTCCAGGCGTCCGCTCTGTCTTCTAAAGCGTCCGCTTCTTCCTAAGGCTGGTTCTCTTCATGGATCCAAGGTGCCTCCTAGGACTTCGTGCTTCCAGTGGGAGGTCCTCGTCCCAGCGTTCCCTTTAGGAGTTCTGGGGCTCCCCCAGATTGGACTCGTTTGGGCTGCATGTCCATGGCTGAGTCAATGACACGGCTTGGGGGACGGAATGAATCAATTGGCTTAGCTTACGTCATTTTTGTTACCCCCGAAGCTGGGATCAGAGCCACGATGACCCCAGATGGAAGTCTGGGGAAATGGGACAATCCCAGATGTCCCCCAGGGACAGTGATCTCAGGCAATGGGTCCATGGTTCACGTGGGTAATGAGGACAGAGCCTGGATTTGATCCCAGGCAGCCTTACTCAGCAGTTCTTTCTCTGAGCCATGGTCCTGCCAGCATGTCCTCACTCTTGAAGGTCTGTGATGAAGATCTTACTCACATCTGGTACGGTGTCTTCGCTAAGAACGTCATTTCTGTACCTTAAGTGATTATTGCCAAACGGTAATTCTAGAAAACCACAGGATGTATCCATCGCCTAATGACGCGCCGTGGTAGGAAGGGCACTGGATTAAGGCCTGGCGCTTGGCGACCTCATTAGCCTAGGAGAGGTCGCCTCACCCCGAGGGCCTCTGTTTTCCTTATTGAGTCTCCCCTATGCACCTGACCGAGTTGTTCCAGGCATGAATAGGACAGAGCTGTTGGAAAGAACTAGAAAAGCGCTCAGCATTTCTTGCATGGGGATGAGGGCCACAGAATAGGCTCATGATCTATTTGTGCCGAATAAGAGAAACTGACACTATGAGAGTCTTTTTTAAAAAACTCAGACACATTCTCTCTAACAAGCTTTCCGCTGATGGAGCCTATCCATATCACCCCGACGGAAAATGAGCTGGGTTTCAGAGAGAGCTTTCGTGAAACCCATGCCAAGGTGGCAGGATGTGCATTCATAAGAAGCTTTTAGTGGCCCCTCGCTGAGGTGCCATGATTATGTATGTAAATATTATTCCACTTTTAATTAAACTACCGCCTCATTGGAATGGAAGGTGGATCCCTACCGGCTCCATTTCAAGACGGAATGAACCTCTGAGGTAGGAAAAGCACGTGGAAATAGTAGGCATCAGACAGGACTGAGAGACGGGGTCTTTGCGCCCCATCCCCCACCTGTCCCCTGCCTTCTCTGAGGCTTCGTCACCTATGGAGACAGGTAAACGAAGCCCACACTTACCACAAAATGGAGGAGTCACCCAAAGATGTGAGGTTGCTTCCCAAACAGATGGGTTTAAGGGTCCCTTGTGGCCTTTTAGGGAAAATGCGATCACTAGATACCTGTATTATTTGTTGTTGTTTTGATAGGGAGACCTCAAAGGTGACTTAGGCAGGGACGGCCCTGGTGTCCTTCCTTCCTTCCTTGCTTGCTTGCCTCCTTCATTCATTCATAATTATTTGTTGAGAGCCTGTTAGGTCTCAGGCGCTATACTAGGCGCCAGGGCCGTGGCGGTGAGTAAACAGGTGACAGGTAAGCTGCCCCCCGGGAGTTGACCGTCGAATGCGTTGCATTTCCTCAGGAAGGTGTTAGATCAGGCCTCCATCGGTGTCCCTGGGACCAGGGGCAGCACCATAGGTTGACTGATGACCCTATGAGAAGAGAGGTGGTTGGCGGCCTGGGGGGCGGGCCGCTGGAGGTGTGCCAAGCACTCTGACCTGTTCCATGCAGGGCAGCGGGTGAGGGTGCCGACCACCGTGCCCGCCCACTGTCCTCTGCCTGCCCGACTCCTGCTCATCCTTCCGATGTCAGGTTACGTGTTACTTTCCCCGGTAAACTTCCCTCACGGCCTCAGGTCTGGGTCTTCACGTCCCTGCCTAGTGTCCCCAGGTCTCCTTTAGCATTGCTCTTACATATGTGCCCCTTGAGCTGTCTGCCACCCGCCGAGACTCCAACCTCTAGGCTGACTTAGTTGCCACTCTATATCCCAAGATCTAGCCTGTGGCCTCGCAGGGGTTGGGGTCTCGGTAAGTGTTTGCTGATCGACAAGCACGTCCTTGTCTTCCTCGTCATCAGACCTGGGGTATTTCCCTCCCCATTTCTTATCTGACCTCTCTCTCACTTAATGCTTCCTGAGACTCTTTCCTCCCTGGTCTCTGAGCCATTGTTCTTCGCCGGTTTTATCCCCAGACCTTGGGTCGCCTTCTCAGCCTCCTTCCATTCCATTGTCCCCTGACAGTGGACACTTTCTGGTGAGTCCTTGCCCATCGAATCCCTTTTCTCCCTCCCCCAATTCTAATTTCCTTGGATTCTAGTGGTCCAAGAAGGCTGGCACCACCCCAGGTTCCCAGGGTAGAGACTGTGACCTCGGTCAGTCTAATGGGCACACTGCATGTCCCTGGCCAGGTGACTGGCTCGTGAGCGAGCATCCATCCGAGCCAGTCCAAGCGGAAGGAGTCTCAGGACGTGTGCTGGGCCAGACACGCTCTCTCTTTTCTTCTGAGGAAAGCGATAGCCATGGGAGCCAGCCTCAGCGGGGAGACAACACTGAGCGGAGAGCAGCAAACTGAGCGGGGAGATGGAAGGAACACGGGTTCCTGCAGACCCGGCTCTGTCTTCAGTTCATACCCCGGCCCAGGCCAGGGATTCTCTGCGCTTTCCCACTTCATGATTTTATTTTTTATTGTTCGCGTTGACTCTTCCGTCACCTGCAGCCAGGAGCATCCTTAGCATCGTGCGTTTCTCTCTATTGTGCTGAGATGTTTTCAGAGCATCTCGCGGAGGTACCAGAAGGGGTCTGTGTCGGAGCCTGGGAGGCCGGCTCACTCTGGTCCGCAGTGTCAATACCAGCATCTCCAGTGATAACAGCTAACAGTTATGAAGTGCCTACTGTGTGCCAGGCAATGCCCGTAAATGACCCATAAATTCGTTACCACACGTACTTCAACTCAGCAGAATCAAAATTCTTTCAGAATCTTCTGTGATCCAAGTTTTAGTGAGAGAGGCTGCTCTGGACTCCTCCAAGCCGGGTTTCAAACAAACAACAATCAATATTTCTAAAGTGATGTTTTCCCCCAGCTCTTGACAAGGTCCTGGGAAACCGGAGAGCGGTAAGGTCTCGGGGTGGGACAGGCTTAAGGACAAGAAGTGCTGGCTCAGAAACACACAAACGAAAAACAAGGGCAGGCGATCCCTTGTGAAGGAAGGCAGGGACTGAGGGGAAAACCAGGGTATTTATTTAGCTCCTTCTGTGTACGAGGCCCTGGACGTATGCTGTCTATCAGAGTGACTTATGACAATTAAAATTCCCTACCAAACGCTGCCACTCTATTCCGGAATATTTCTAGCCCAAGAAAGGAAAGAGATGCTGAAAAACTATAACGCTACGTGGGCATCACTGGCCTTTCGACTGAGTACGAGCTCGGTCTGCCCAGGCAACCTCTCTTTGCTAGAGCAGGGGGATGACAACGTTTGACGTCAGGGCAGATGGTAAGTCTTTTAGGTTGTGCAGGTCATACAGCCTCTGCCTCGACTACACAGCCTTGTCGCTGAGTTGCGAAAGCAGCCACAGAGAGAGGGCACGGGCTGCCTTTTAATCAAATGTCATCGATAAGGACTGAAATTTGAATTTCATGTAAATTTTACATGACATGGAAAATTTTTTCCTTTTGATTAATTTTTATGAATTTTTTTTAATGTAAAACCTGAAAACCATCCTGAGTTCCCAGGACGTACTAAAGTTGGTGGCAGGCCAGGTTTGGCCTGTGGCTGCGGTTTGCTGACCCTCGTCCTAAAGGGAAACCTTTCATGCTGAATCTGTAGCTCGCTAGAAACCACACGCGAGGAATAGCAGAACTGGAGGGGAAAGGTGAGCTTTGGAGCAGATGTCTTTAGCTCATCCTGTGGCTCCCGAGAAGTGAGTTCTCTGCGAGCCTGTGCACATGTGTGCACATCGCCACGCCGGCGGACCTGTGTCCGGGTTATTGAATAGACCAGACCACAGTGTGAGAGCTCGCTTTCCGAATCTGCATTCAGGTGTCTGTGTAACCGGGAACGCGGGTAGAGTGAGGAGTTTGATGAGACCGAAGGTTGAACTTGACCCTGCCAGTCAGCGGCTGAGACGCACGTTTGGGCCATCACCTCGATTCTTAGCTCTGCCAGGAGGCCTGAGCTGACAGCAGGATCTCGTGCTCCGTCGGAGAGCTGGTGCTACATTTTTAATCCTCCAAACGCATACTTCAGGGGCTGTTTGGGTTCGGGTTTACCTCTCTGTGCAAACGCCAGGATATCCCACCTGCCGTATTCAAAACGGAGAGAACCCTCGAGAATGGGTTTCTGGCGTTACCATTTAGGGAGCATCTGCCATCTCGATGTCATGAAAGCCAGCAGATCTGAAGAGGCTGCAGACAGCACTGTGCGTGAACCACGTTACAAAGAAATCGAAATTTCCCCATGGGAGGCGTGGAGGAAGTCGGGGTGAGGGAGGGGAGGAGGCAGGAGAGAAACGAGCAAGCAGGTGGAGTTCCTGCTTCTTTGAAGGAGAAACCGAAGACTGAAACAGCATCTTTATCTTCCAGAAAGATCTAATTGGCCCTCCTGATACGTGGAAAGCAAGCTTTTGGGTCACCCAGCCCGCCAAACACCCTGGTTTGCCACCAGCCACCCAGTCTTTCTGGCGAACAGAGCTTTCTCTTAAGCAAACATTTAAGGCCTAATTGGATCATCGGTGTTGTGTTGCAGTAATTAATGCACAGCTCGGAGCAGCTCCACACACGCCCGGGCGCTGCTGGGAAGTCGGGGGGCCAGTGGGTCCAGCCGAGCCCCGGGTGCGATTGTTCTCGGCGATCGGAGGACATAGCAGGGCCATCTCCAGGAGACACGGTGTATTATACAGAGATTTCAAAGAATCCCAGCAATGGCCGACTCGTGATTAGGGCTTTGTGATTATGCTTAGCCAGCCACAGAGATTAAAATGACCCCCAAAGACAGAGCCGCGTCCCCATTGATTTTGTGTCTCTCTCATTGGTTCAGACCGGGATGCAGAAACCAACCTGAGCTCGCTTCTGCCTAACAAAGGAACCTCCTGGAAGGATGTGGGGTGTTTTGCTGGAGCCAGGAGCGGTACAGCGAGACCTCAGGAGGGGAAGGGCCTGCAAACAGGCTGGCCTGCCACGGACTCTCTCTGCACCTCCCGGGTCTGTCCCCAAAGAGCCCCTGCCTCTTCTCTCCATCCGTGCTCCAGGAAATGCCTAACAACCACCTTTCTGGGGGAAAAAAGCCTCGCCCTGGAGCATCTGCCAGTCTCCGTGGTGTAAATACTCCCACGGCGGCGGATTCAAAGCTCCAGTGAGGAGTTCTGAGTATTGCCTCCGTTTTAAATATAATTTATTTAACTGTAAATTTGTATAATTTCATTTTTAATAATGACTGCATTAGCGGGTTTGGTTTACAAAATTCCCAGTGATTTAATAATAATCGGCTCTCAGGAGCTGGTAGGTGTGGGCTGATCCCGGCACCCCTCTGGCTTATTCCCCCTCTCAGAAGGTCTCCCTAACAGTGTCGGGCCAACTCCAGTCCTCACCGGGCTGGTGGTGGAGGGGGGGCTCTTCTTTCCCAGAAGGGGCAGGGGTGCCGAGTGTGAGAGCCCCTAGCAGCTTCCGAGTGCGTGTGCGGGAAATGTTCAGGGGGTGGTGTTTGCTCAGGATGTGTTATGCACCAGACACCAGACAGATATTTTCTCATGCCACCTTCAGAATTCTGCGATCTGAGGGTGATCGTCCCCGTTTTACAGACGAGGAGACCGAGGCTTGGAGAGGTCTAGTGTTTCGTTCGCGGTCACTAAGCCAGTCGATCGCAGCGCTGAAATTCACACGCAGTCCCATCCTTATCCCAAAGCCAGGCTGTCTCCCATGCAGAGAGGACCCTGCCCCATGGACACTCGACCCCCAGGAGGGACGTGCCGGACCCTGTGGACAGCCACTGGGAGAGAGGAAAAGGGGGTAAGAGGTATGAGAGCAAGAGCGTGTGTTATTTTAACTCTCCAAATCCAGTCTCTCTGGGGCTGCCTCTCTTCTTCCTTCTCATCTCTTGGGGTGGGGGTGGGGGCGGGTTGAGAGGAAGATACTGGCTTCATTGTAATTTAGGGTTTTGTTGCAGATCAGGTTGAGTTGAATAGGGGTGTGGATGCTCTTTTTTTTTTTTTTTTTTTTTACCTTATTCATTGTTCGCCTTCCCAGGTCACTTTTGTGTGTCCCTGCCCCCAGGTACTGGGCACAGTTGATTCTTCCTGCAATTAGTATTCATGGTCAGCTAAGCAGAACTAATGCAACAAACCGTTTTTTACTTTGAAGGTTATATTACATGTTTCCAGGCTCCTGCGGAAAAGGCTCTTTATGACTAAGAGATTCTGGAGGATCTCTAGGAATTTAATTTTCCCTTTTTTTTGACTTTTCAGGCCCACCTATTGAATTCTTTCATGTGGTTCCCCAGGGAGCACCCAAGCCAGACAGACAACCGGATATGGCCGAATTGTTAGCATTTAAAAAATCTTTCCTTCCCTGGGGACTAGATGGCCCTGCTTGTGTTAGAGTGGCATCTACCTTTCTACTAATTCCCTTGACAGAACGTATATCATTACTATTGATTGCATTGATGATAAAAAAAAAGATACCCGTTTATTTGAAATAGATAAGGCGGGAGGTGAGAATTCTGACATCGTATCACTTTAAAACTATATTCAGTCATTGCAGGTAATTTTCCGGATAGCAGAAAAAGCAAGAAATATTTTTAAAAAAGGATTCTTAATTTTTTTTAGAATAACAAAGGAACTTTTATACCGAAATCATGATACCAGTTAATACTTTAAATGACCAAAAATGGTCAGAAAATTTATTCAGCAGGTTTAGAAAAATTCTAATGACTCCGAAATGATGTCATAAATCAGGTAATTGAGAGTTATTAACATCTCAAACACATACTGTCTCCCAGCTTTTCAGATGTGTTGACGATACTATTTTGTCCTCTTTAGCCTCCTTATAATTAAAAATGGCACCAGTTTCAACTGACGTTCTTCAGAGGTTTATATTAGATGAAAAACAAAAAAATCTGGGAAAGAAGTAACATCTGACTTTTCAGAAAGACGCCTTTAATTCTTGGTTTCTGAATCTTCACATCCAGTTTTGTTTACTTTTTAACTAAAGATTTTTGCTTATTTTTAAATCGACACTCATTCTTTTGGAAATAGTCTCGCATCCATGTTATTGTATTTTCCATTTTGCTTTGGCCACTAGGAAGCTCCGAGCCAAAATGGTGGCCGGCCGCTAGCACTGTGTAGGAGCCTGCGGTGCTGAACCGGGTGTATGAACCCCACCTCTGGATTCCCTTATGTGTCACCACCCCCACTTGACTTTTTCTCTTTTATCAGTTAAAATTGTGTTTATCGATTTCTATAAGGTACCTACCTCCCCGCTCCATGTTTTAAAGAGTTAAATGAGCTATGTGTAGTGGGATCCTAAACAATTGCTACTGAGAAAATAGCGATGCCCCCGAGGAGGTGTGTGCCATTCTTCTGCTGGGGTTGGGGTCTCCCACCGGGCTGTCTCTGCATCATCGACATCTGACCCTAGGGCCCCACCCGGAGCTGGGCCCTCCAGTGCCCAGTGGGGAAGGCGAGGCAAAGCTGGGACGAGAAGGTGGTTGGGGAGTGCTCAGCAAGGAGGCCCGGGAAGCTCACTTGCCAAAGGGCTCTCAGACTTCATGGGAAGAAGCAATTCTCTTTGGGAATGAGGTCTTCTGCGTGTGTGGGGGGCTCCGGAGTGTGGCCTTGGCTCAGGAGATGGGGGTGGGGTGGGGTGTTTGGGACCAGCAGGTCGGGGTTCTGCTCCCAGTCCTACGAGAGGCTGCAAACCCACTTGTGGTGAAACACACTCTTTCCATCGCTGTATACACACGCACGGGCGAATCTGAAAAGATCGCTCTCTCCCCCCTCTTCACCTCCCTTCTTCTTCCTTCTCCACCTGTGGAGGCAGCTGGTTCCCCATCAGAACGCCCAGAGACCAGGTCTGCGAGGAGGAAATATGGCCCAGGAGGTCTGCAGAGGAAAATAGACATCTCTTTTGAAAAATTACCTATTTTTCCTAGAGGATTCACTTAAAACACTACTAAAGATACAGCAGCCTTTGGAAGAGAAAGCAAAGGGGAGTTTTCCCTTTGATTAAAGTACAGACTCTATTTCTCGCAACACGCCAAGTGGCTAATCCTGTCCATTGACCATTCATTTCTTAAAAAAAAAGAAAAAAAAGCCCGTTGGTGGATTTCTTCTCCAAATGCGAGCTTAGGACAGCAGAAATTTCTGACGAGTCAAGTACAGGTGATTAAAGCTGGCAGTGTAAATCAGTTAACATCTGTAATTTTCCTTGTTCTCTAATGCAATTAGTTATTTCGAGGGTAAAAAAGGATGTTTTACTTAATTTTTTTGAATCTTACTAGGTACCCGTAGCTTAACTTAATGATTTGTATAAGTGATAGTAATTGCTGGGACTACAGTGGAGTATTATTAGCTATAAAATTAACATGGTTATATGTCCAACAGAACTAGCAAGGGACAGAAATGCAGTTGTATCCAAGAGAAAATAATTACAGCAATAATCAGTGTAATTCATGATAATGGCCGAATTGAATTTCACACCATAGCTCCAAGCACTTACATTTAATGAATGTAGTTTGTGCTTGTTTACTAAAAAGGTTTTTAGCAGAAAATCGATAATGTAACTTCAGTGTTTCTAATTGCAAATGCAATTATTTTTTTTGAAAGTAGTGGTTCAATAAGGATTTTGTAGAGAAAATTGAGGTATGTGAGTGCTGCAAATGCTGGCGCTTTAATTAGTCTACCTGCGCATTAGTGCCGCGGCGCCTTAATATCTATTTATTCCGACGCATTGATTAGAATGGATTTGTGTTCAATTTTAAGGCTAGCTAATGGAATGGACATTGAAACTTTTCTGGGAGCACTGGCTGGGATTACAGCATGTCGCCGGGTAATGAGGCTTTCCTTCCAGAGGGGATTTCAGAAATCATCCGACGAACCTGACGGCGGGGCCCAGGATGGGAGGGCCTGGGAGGTGCTGGTTGCCATGGAGCAAGGGACAGGGACCAGGGTGGTGTTGGGTGTGACGGAACAGGTGGTTGTTCCAGATTCTTCCTTACTCGGGTTGAGTTCTGTTTGTGCATTTTCCAAGCCCAAGATGTGCCTAAGACCGTTATGCTGGGGTTGATGATCTTCCCCCAAGGATAACATTTTGACGGACTTCTGGGCTTTGAGGTGCATGGCGAGGCTGGCCTGCACCCCTCATTGTGAAGAAGCTGAGAGAAAGTGCGTTTGTCTCAGGTCTCGGGACTTTGAGTAAATTAATCCACTCTGTTTAGGTCCAGCCTTCACGACTCTCGCTAACGTGGATGAATCTGCGTTCTTGGCCTGACTGAATCTCCTGCTTAAAATGAACCTTGGGCCTAGCCTTCCACCCCCACTCCCATGGTCGTCGGAGTCACCACCCTCCTGCCCCATCATCAGCATCCTCTTTCTCCAGGTCCGATGTCTGCGTCGGTATGGGGGATGCGATTCGGCCTGGCTGAGCGGTACGTGTTTATTCTGTGAGAGAGGGCGACATCCCTCAGTAGCCTCCATCCTAAATGTATTCCCTGGGCTGGGATTTCTCACCTTGATATCCTGGTATTGCTCTCTCAAAACCAAATTAATTTTAAACGTGAGTATTTTGCGTTGGGGGAAGGAGCAAGGCAGGGTATTACAATATTATAACCAACAATGATGTGCTGTTGGAATCCAAACGATTTCTAAGTCTTCTCTCTCAATATTGCTAAAGTAGCATGTGACGAGCAAGGGCACCGAGGACCCTGAGCCCCCACTGTGTCTCCTATCGTGGTTTTATTAAAAACCAGCCCATAGCGAGAGGCCAGTTGAGCTTCTGGACCACCAGGACAAGGCTTGGGATGCCAGCGTTATGGAGAACCGTCCCCTCCCCTCCAAGGGCCAGCTGGGCTCCCACGACCTGCAGGAGGACCTTTCTAAGGTCACAGGGCCCCCGCTCTGGCTTCCTGGGGCACATCGAACTAGGGGCCACTTGACGAGTGGTTCCTGCGTGCCAGGCACTGTGCTGGGTGCCACCCCGGGTTGTTTTGTTCATGAAAGCCTTTGAGGCAGGCCGTACTGTTATGTTACTCTCCTGTTTCAGATGGGGACACTGAGGCCTAATGAGGTTGAATCAGTGGCCGGAATCAGAGGGCTGGAAAGTCGAGGGAGGAGCTAGAGTTCCAGGTGCGTCCTGACACCTTCCGCCCCTAGGGCGCCGCCCAGGTGTTCCACATCGACTCCGCCCACTGTTACCAGGCAGAATCATCCCAGGTGCAGCCTTCTCTTCTCTGGGCTGAAAATTAGATTTCCGTCTGTCTCCCCTGCTCCCTACCCGCTTTCCCACCAGCTCCCTCCACTCCTGGTGCCCCGCCCATAAGTCAATGAATGTCAGGTGAGCGATTGATGCCAAGGCCCAGGTGAATCCGATTTGATCGTATCTCTCTGCGCAGACAGCACAGCGCCTTCCACGCCGGCCCTGCGCCTCTGCGCCATCTCCCTGGAGTCTGGGTGCTCGGGCCCTTTCAGTGCAGAGACCCGGCTGGCGACCTGCACGACAGCGCCACACGTGAGGCTTTCACCTTCACGGGAGGGCACTTCCTGCAGAGTAAGTAAGAAGGGGAACCAGGGGCAAAGCAGGCATGGGGGCAGGGCAGGGCGATGGGGTGGGAAGAACGTCAGCTCTGTCTCCTCTGGGGAGTCCCTTTCCTTCCTGAGCCTCAGTTTGCCCATCTGCTAAGGGGCGCCAGCGACCCTGGCCCTGACGTCCTCCTGGGCTTGTTCGCGAGGCTCCAAGGAGGGCCTGTTCTTCTCCCTGCGTTTTGGAACCTTATAAAGCGGTTGGCAAGGGAAGGGACTCCACCCAATTAAGGAGCAGGAGAAACACAAGTCACCAGACAAATGGGTTTCTGGTGTGGGGTGCAGCCGAACCCACAGGGAGGCGGCCCACAGCTGCCTCCTCCTGTGCCACGTCTAGGAGGACACGGCCTCGTCCTTTGACAGCCAGAGTCATCAGTCTCTGGATGAGAAAAGTCAGTGCGTAGCTAAGGCCTTCTCCGTCCTTTCGGGCACAGGGTGAGCGTACAGCATGGCTGCACGGAGCCGACCAGGAGCCCCTGCTCGCCCGCATCATCTCTGCGAGGCTGGGAGAGACAGACACCCGAACTGTTTGACCAACAAATGCATAGAAAATAGTGGCCGGTAAGTAGCAATTACGTAATAGTCTTATCCGCAGAAAATAGGGGTTCAAATTAAGATGATTCCACCGGGAAAACATTAAGGTGTACAAAGAGTTCTTAATAAATAGAAACAAATAGAGCAGGGTCCACGCCTCGCTTGTTTCCGATGGTCGCCTGCCCTCGCCGGCGCTGCTCGGGCTGCATTTTCCGCGGGGCTCAGCGCAGCATTCTGCTCTGCGCAAACAACTAGCTCCCTTCCAGCCAATGATTACTTGTAATTATGCTTTCCCCTGCTATTATTCTAATAGACCTGTCATGCTGCTCAGAGGACTCTGGCGTTTGGAATATACGATGGCTTTTATGGATGGACCGCCGGAACACTTAATATAGCTCTATTTTTGAATTATCAAGTTCTATCCTTTTGAAGTCTGTGTTAGTGGAACTCCTATTTATGAGATGTGCTGTGCTTAAAGGTTTGCTATTGATGGAGAGGTCCAACAGAGCCTTTATCGTAAGTACGGCCGCGTTCTCCCCGAGATAAATAGCCATGCTAAAAGGTATGGTGTGTACCTCGGCTGCAAATTACTAGCCAAGTACCTCCTCGCAGTATACTTCAAAAATGCCTTTATGCCTCTTGTTTGTTCTCTTTTCCATAGAGATGAGTGACATGTCTTGAAACGCAGAGGGGTGGGTGGAAGCTGGCTGGTCATCGCCGGCCGTGCCCGTCGCTGGGGCGCGGGGAGCGTGTGTGTCTGGCACAGAGTGTCCGGGTGTGCGTACCTCTGGGACTGGGGGCTTCACACGGTGTCCCCCGAGCTTCTGTTTCACCCATCTGCTTTTCTTTAAGTTTCTTTAAAGACGGGCTTGGCTGGATGCAAGCAATTTGGGGGCGGGGAGGAAAGAGGGTTTATGAACGGGGGTGCCTGTTCTGGGGAGCGTGGAAAACGCTGTTGGGGGTGCAGTGGGGCCTTCAGCAGCGGCAGGGGCAGGGAGTGGGCTGGCGGCACGCAGGGATCGTAGGCAGGATGGTCTGAGGGGGGAGTGCTTCCCCAGGTCTGATTATCGGGCCTGTGATGATGACCACCAGCCGGGGTCAAAGTTGCCTTTAGCTCATCAACTGGATTGTTCTTTGGTGGACCTAACGGTGAAGGTTTTTGAGGCTTAAATACTTGGACACTGCAGGTGTGGTCTTTGGCCTTGGGTAGCTAGCACGTGGAAAGACGTCGTGTGGTTGACACGCGCGGGGCTGGGGTGGGGGAGTGGCGGCCTGGCTGCCTCGTGGTGTCCAGAGGTGCTTGAAGTTTCTAGCAAGCATCCCAGATGCAGACCAGACCCCCTTGGCAGCTGACATCGAAAACACAGAGGCAGGACCATGGGGCAGCTGTTGACCAGGCGGGAAGGCCTTGCACGGATTCCCCAGAGAGGGCCGGCTGTTTCCTCCGAGCGTGGGCCTGGTGTTTGCATCTGGACCCTCACACCTCGAACCCTGAGTCCACACTCCCGTCTCATCCGTCTTCACCCACGCATTTCACCATTAAGGCTAGCCTTCCCCTAAAGCGTGTCCGTGTCCTCGCCGGAGTGACAGATGACGGCGACTCTGAGCCGTGTCAGATGGCATTCGCGTGGCTCCAGTGCCAGGAGCATTCCCGGCGCCGGTGTTGCTTATTTATCGATCTCCCTGTGCCCGATAATCTGACGCCCGTCACATTTGACAGCCCTGCGTGGAGGGGTCAGCTAGACGGGGCGAATGGGATTGTTTCCAAGACGGATGTTTCCCGCAACACAAGCCCTGCAAGTCGCTGTCGGTGGGGCCTTTCGCTGTCAGGCCAGGCATTCGAGGTCGTTTTTTTTTTATTATTTTGATTTTTAAATAGTTGACGTTAACATTAAACAAAACCCGAAGCTATTAAATCTCAGTGTGTACACACACTAGAAAACATGGATGCCCCGGCATCCTTCCGAAGGAAAATCTTATTAACAGGCTCGGCGCTTGTGGCGAAGTCCTCGGCCATTGCAGATCGGCCTGGCGGTCTGACACGGGTGACGGATTAGTCCGGGATGATGATGTGAAGGACCCAATGGGACCCGGAGGATTAAACCTGCGAACAGAAAGGCTCGCTGCGGTGGGGGCACGCGGTGCCGTTCTGCGTTTCTGCGCCTCCACGCTGCTGCGAGCGGCCCGCACGAAACACTCAGGTCTAGAGGAAGCTTTACGGGGGGAAAAGGGAAGAAAATACGAAGCAGTGTGTGCCAAGAGGATCCCATTTCATAAAATGTGAATTAGTGACCCTGGAAACGCATCGGGAGCGGTCAGGGACATCGAAAAGACAGGCTTCCCACCCCTGAACCCAGAGCCCTTCGAAAGCCCCACAGGGGGGCACGCGGAGACGATCTCACGGCCTGATCTGAGGGTTCCCATGCTGGAGGGTGACCCCGGTGAGTCGTCTCACGAGTCCATCCCGATCTAAAGCCAGGGGGACATTTGCTGGTTGAAAATTCACTGGGTCGTTCTGAGAGCCTACGCACAGTGCGGTTTTCGAGAACGTGTTGCACGGCTCGGCAGGGCCACCCAGACCCTGGGCTGCTTTCAGGAAAGCTCAGTCTTCAGTTCGAAGCGCCGCGTCCTGCAGAGGCGGGCGTGCTTAACGGGTTTCCTTGTGACAACGTCCTCTCCCAGCTCCATCCCGGGGCAGACACAAGCAAGGACGGATGGTGAAATGAATGATGCTTGGCTCATCCAGAACTTTCTCGGCCACGAATACATTTATCCGGAGCTAGCATTTAGGAACGCGGATTCACCACGCGGCTTCCAGTCACAAAAGTGGAGAACTCCTCGACGTCTTTATGTTATGGGGTGGAGGGAAGGACGTCAGGGAACAGGTGACGGTTGCTCCTTTTTCTTGAATGGGTTTTAGAGCCTCTTTTCATCACATCCCTTTTCAGGTGGTGCCTTTTGCGCTGTGTCGAACGAAAAGTCAGGTGGTGGCAAACGTGAGCTCCAGGTAAGGCCGAACGGCGAAGCATGCTGTCTACGGTCTAAGACCCAATTCTCATTAAAGAAAAAAAAAAAACGCCATCAAAAATGTGTGAGATACAAGTTAAAGCAGCTTTAATGTAGGCAAGAGCGAATTCCGTGGGTCGTGGTTGTCATGGTGACCAGTAGACAATATGGTGTTTATGTCGCTATTGAGATGTCTCGTACTTGACTGAAATAAGAAAAAAACCCAGATTTTAGGAGCCTGCAAACACTATTGACGGGGACATTCCTCATAAGCATCTTCCTTCTTCCGTTTTAGTGTTTCCTTATGATGAAATGGTTACCTACGGGCACAACAGGTGTGGCTTGGTGGGTTGTTCTTACTATTTTCCTGACTGAGCTGTCCCTTTAGGAGCCTAGTCCCCGGGTCACCTCTGCTGGTGCCCTGGCGGGCATCTCAGGGAGGAATTCTGTGGTTCGGCACAGCATGCCGCGAGGCGTAGGCCCCTGTGGGTCTGCTGAAGTCGAACCTAAAGGCCCGGTATCGCCTTGAACTCAGAAGGGATGCGGCGACAGGTCCAGATGTCATGTGTCTGAGGGGTATTGGGTGGTGCACACAGTTTTGAGAAAGATTGGAGGTCCTTTCTGACGACAGCTGAGATGTGGGAAAGAGGACTCGCCATGCAACCCGCTGTCCCCCAGCGGAGGCTGTCGCCCGTGGAGTGGCCGCGGAGAGAGGTGGGCCGTTGCCTTGTCGCTGCGGGGTTCTGGCGGGCAGCCCCCGGGAACTCAGGTTCCAGTTCACCCCGTAGTCGCTCTGCTCTGCTCTAGCTCGCCGTGTCGAAGCTCAAGGTGCTCCCAGGCCTTTTAAATTCTTAAGAGCAAAGTGGGTTTATTATTGATTTAATTTAAAAACTCGTGTCAGTTAGGACTTTCCTTCTTTGGGGATAGAACAGGGGATTCCTAAGGAGGGGGAAGGCAGAGGTAGGGTCCCACCAGCCCCAGGTGATGGAGAGAACACCCGGACGCACCGACACGCCCTGATCTGCACGTGCCCTTCTTAGCACTGACTCGTAAGCAACTTTCTCCCCACGAGACGACACAGAGCAGAGGAGCGAGCATTGTCTCTGGGACCAGAAAACCTGCGTCTGGTCTCAGTCCTGCCCCTTCCGAGGATGTGGGCTAAGGGAAGTGATCCATTGATGTTTCTCATTTGTCAGACGCTCCTAACAGTACCCCCCCGGCCAGCTGGGCCCGGCCAGAGCAGGATGCTGGGACACTGCGGCCACGGGTCTGGGCTGCAAGTTTCATCTCTCAACAGCCGTTCTCTATCCCCACGCTGCTCCGGCCAGCCCCCGATGTGGGTGGGTGACTTGATTCCTCCATCCTCCGTCTTCTCATCAGCAGAACACAGTCGCGTGCCTGTATACGTTCTGAGAGAGGCATCGCTAGGTGACTTCGCCATCGTGTGCGCTTCGTAGAGTGGTGCCTGTGCAAACCTGAACGGTGCAGCCCACCGCACCGCGAGGCCATGGGGGAGACCACCGTCGTGTACGTGGGCCGTAATTCACTGAAATGGCGTCGTGTGGCTCGCGACTGTAGTGGCATTGACCTCGTAGGCTCCACAGGTGCCCTGGTGCCCCTCGCATTCTGTGATTATATGGCGTAGCTTTCCAGGTCCCTAAACATCTTTCCCTTAAAAAAAAAAAAATGCACGCGGAGACCATCTCGAGCTTTCGTGGTGCAAATTCCTCTGCTTTCCCTGAGTTTGAAGAGCTGCTCGGCTCAAAAGTGGGTTTCAAACCAAGTCATGGCTTCTGGCGTAGGAAGGAACAGAAGAAATCATCAATTTGAGCTTTTTTTAGGCTGGTAATGTGTTTTAATTCCCGTTTTACAAAGCAATTGAGTTTTCCAGAATTTGAATGACCAGTGTGAAGCCTCACCACCCTCAGGATTTGGGGTCACCAGAAGTGGGGCGATTGCAGGGGAAAATGTCCAGAAGGTGAGGCCTGTGAATCTTTACTCCGTTACTGTCCAAACAAACACGGCATCGCACGAGAGACAGACGGTGGGCCGGGCACCCAGAGGAGCTGGGGTGGGGGGGAGGGCGGGAGGAGCGAGACACAGGGCTGGGGCACTGTTTGAAGAGCAGCGTTTGGTCACCTGATTCGTGAGTCCCATCCGTCTCCAACGCCCTCGGTCCCGGAGACCCTTCAGCACCTCACCCCGCACCATTGCCTCCAGATTGCAAAACTCATTAGACTGTGAAGCAAGGCAAGGAAGAATCAATTTTTTGTCTAGCCCCAGAAATTCTTTGCAATAATATGTCAAGATGGGTAGCTCGCCTGTTGCAGTTGGCTTGAAAACATCAAAATTTCCACGGGTGTTTATGAGATTTCCACGTACCACCTGGCTCCCTCCATGCTAAGTGGGACCCTACAGATGCCTGGACAATGTACAGGGAGCCGAGCGCATTTGCTTTTGCAGAGGGCAGTTATTCCAGTCTCTCCTTCCAGGAACGAGCCTTTGGTTTGATGTTTTCCGCGAGGACTTGTGAAATGTTAAGATATTTTACCGCCTTAATGTACGGCATCGTTTGCCTCTCCGTACCGCAATCCAAGACTCATGAACCCTCGAACGATTTAATCAGAATGAATCAAGTTGTGAGAGGGAGACACGGGCAGTTCACAGCCCCAGAAAGCCTGGGCTGCAACTTTTCCGAGCAGCTTCATGAAACCGACGAGGCGGCAAGAAGGAAGAGCTCGTCCTGGATGGTACCCGTGAACTTGGTCGTTGTTCTTCCTCCCTCAGCACGTTTGCCGCGTCTTGATCTTAAGCCATGGGATGGGCCAGTGACTGCAGGGATTCCAGTTGCCAGGGCTCCTGTCAGATTTTCTCCTAATAATGAGCGTGCTTGGAAGCAAAGTGTAAGCGGGTACATGAAGCCTGAGTCAACGAGGTGTCCCCCCGTTGGTCTCTGGGCATGTTGGGAGGCTCTGACCCACAGTTTCTGGGGAAAACCCCCATTTCGGGAGGGACTGTTTCATTGCACTTTGAAAAACATCATGTATTCCAGAATTCTCTCTGCAGAGGCAGCCCTACGTATTTTGTGGAAGCGGGTTTTGGTTTTATTTCTAGGCTTGGGCTGTACCTGCATCACATACCCCAAACTGTGTGACAGAGTCAGCCGTATTATGCATTTAAATTCAAGGTCACCGCCGGTAGGGCGACCAATTCACCTTTGGTTGCCTGAAACCCACTGATTCTCGGGGGATGGTTGGTCACCCTAAAAAGTCCCAAGGCCCTGATAGTTCCTGGCCTCAGAGCCTGAAATTACTCCTCCTTGCAATGCAAGAACTTGGCCTACCACTTCTTAATCAGATGATTATCCAGACTTGTTTGTATCTATATATATATATGTATTTTTTTTTTCATAATTTTTATTCCATCTTCTTATGAGAATGAGTTGAAGCGTCCGTTTAGGCTTCCAGCAAATGTCTGGATATTTGACGTTTCAGCCACGCTACAGCACGAGTCAGGATTACCTTTCTTTTTGTGGGCGAATGAAATTCCACGGCAGGGATGGGCCACATTCTGTTTTTCCGTTCATCTGTTGATGGACACTTGGGTTGGCTAATGCGCATAGTGCTGCTGTGAACACGGCTGTCCTCACTTAATGCTCTTATTATTCACAGATGATATTTGTCTCGATCCGTTATTTCATCATAGGTTGCAAGATGGTTATTTTCTGAGAGTTCCTGTTTATTTAGCAATTTTTAGAATGATAAATGGGTGTGCCAGTATCTCACAATCGTGACCCGTGAGGTGTTTGGGTTTTTTAACCAGCTCTTTTCACAGCTCCTTTTTCAAGTTAGTTTTTAATGTCCTTTGACATAACGCCAATTTTTTTTTTTTAATTATTGCTTTTTTTATTTCTGGCATCAGATGTCCTAGACTAATCTTGTACATTTCTACCTGAAGGGAAAAAACTTCTTGTTTCTCCTCTGCTCACAACTCTACTCCCAACACTTCTAGTCAGCAAATGTGTGAGTTGTTCCCGCCCCAAGCAGTGCTCCAGTTGTCTGCAGGCGCCATCTGGGTGTCCTACAGTTTAACTCCTTTCTGACATTACCTTCCTGGGGGCAGTGTCAGATCCCACAGAATAAGGGCTCAGAGCCACAAGACTGCCCCTCCCTCTTCCTTTCCATTCAGACGCCAGGCGCGAGTTCAGGTTGTCACCTGTGTTTCCGACTGACTGTAAATCAGGGGTTTCACGACCCCCTCCTTGGGTTCGGTATTTGCTAAAGTGGCTCAGAGATAGGATTCAGGGAGACATTTGTGTTTACTAGTTTGTTTTGAAGGATAGACTTCAGAAACAGCCAGATGGAAGAGATGCTCAGGGCAAGGTGTGGGGGCGGGGGGTGGACCTCAGTGTGCCCAGAGCTCACCAAACCATGCAATTTAGGGGTTTTTATGAGAAATAATTACACAGGCACGATTGATTGAATCACTGACCTTTGGGTATTAATTAACCCTCCACCCCAGAGGTTGGGGTAAAGCTGAAAGTTTCAGCCCCGTGATCACATGGTTGGTTCCCCTGGCAACTGGCCACCAGCTGTGGTTATCCAGGGACTTTCCCCAAATTTCCGCATTAGCATGAATTCAGATGTGGTTGAAGGGTGCTCGTCAGAAGTAACGAAAAACTCCTTTTGCCTTCATCATTATCACTTGGGACAGCGGTCCCCAGCCTTTGTGGACAGGTGCTCCTGTGAGGATCTGGGGTGGAGCTGAGGCGGGGATGCTGGTGCTGGGGAGCGGCTGCGGATACAGATGAAGCTTCTCACTCACCCGCCGCTCACCTCCTACTGTGAGGCCCAGTTCTTAACAGGCCACGGGCTAGTACTGGTCCGTGGCCCAGGGGTTGGGGACCCCTGACTTAGGAAATTCTGTTTCAGGAGCTCTGTGTGAAGAATAGAGATGCGGATACATATATTTCTTATTCTAAATCACATCATCGCACCCCTCATTCCTAAAAGCTGCCATTTTCCCAATGAGGCCTGGTTCTTTGGGATTTGGTCCTTAGAGACTCTAATCTGGGCACTTGGTGTGTTTACTACTAGTGCATCGTCACTTACTGTTTGTAGGCTTTTCAGTAAACAGCTAAAATGTATATTTTCTAAAGAGAAGAAAGTTTTAAATTCAGACTGATAGTTTTAATGATCATTTAGGATCACGGTGCTGTTACTTTGATTTCATACTATGCATCTTTTACGATGAAAATCTTGGGTCTGTTAGAGTAACGTAATTATTTTATTGTGGAATAGATCTACATGGTTTCAAAATAATAACACCAACATTTATATGATAAGCTACGGAACACAGGTCCAGATTGCTGCTTTTTTTCCCTTAGATTATATCCCATTACGACGTGCAATTGAACACTGAGCTTTAACGTCAAGTGAAGTAAATGTTTCCTTCTCTGTGTCTCTACTACCAGCTCAATATACACGTAGGTTTACTTGATTCAGTGTGCTTTCAAGTTTTAGGAGTCTTTCTTTTAAAAAAAATTTATTTTTATTTATTTTTCTTTTTTAGGTGAGGCAACCCTTGGTTGACCTCATGGATTGCAAGGACCTTGTCAGTTTACAATCCTTTATTTAAAAAAAATTTTTTTTACGCCTACAGCACCTGGTCTTTATAGGTGATCTCCCCCGGCCCCATTTTTTTTAACTATAAAAAATTTAAAGATCTTAAGTTAAAAAAAGGTGGTAGAATAGGTATACCTACAGAAGTTTTGTTTCTTTCCTTTCTCACCCTGTTTTGTTCCTTCCTCCATATGTAACCATTCGCATTAGTTTTTGCTTTACCTTTTGATTGTTTCTTATTGAAAATAGAAGCAGTCCTTCTCCCTCCTACCGCCCCCCCCCCACAGTTTCTCTTACACAAACGATGCTTGCTTTTCAGTGCGCCTGGCATTGCATTGAGAGGCTATTATCAGTGTTGGGGCATATGGGTCATTTGCACCATTTAGCTATCATAATCAATGCTGAAATCGATAGCTGTGCGATTATACTGCTTTGCATTTTTCCCAGTGTGTCTTTGGATAGATTTTTAGAAATGGGGTTGCTGGGTGAAAGGGGAAATGCAGGGTACATTTGTCGGGTAGTGCCAAATTCCCCTCCGGAGAACCCGTCCCACGGTGCGCACTGTCGTGGCCTGCGGTGCCGGACCTGCGTTTCCCCAGCATCAGCAGCATCGGCAGAGCAGACGGGAGCGCTGCCTTAGGTCCTGGGAACAGTCACAACATTCGTTTTTACCTTGAGATTTGCACACCCTGTGGATAGTACCAGTTTGGACCCCTCCCCTGTTCATGTTAGGGTTTAATTTCTTGGAGGATGGGGGGGGGCCTTTCCTCCTCCCCAACCCTGGGCCTCATCAGATGACATTACTTCTTTGATATTTCCTGAGAAAGGTATTTTCTAGTCACATTTTGATGGAGGGGCCAGGCTTTTTGGGGCTCCTCTATTACGCTGTGTCTCGGTTTGGGATTCCTTTCTGCTGTGGGCCAAGGTCTAGACCCCTGTGCTCATCTGGGGGTTCTGCCCTCAGCCCTGAGCTGTGGAGCCTGTATCCCGACCCGCTACCCTCTTGAGAACCAAGTTTTCAGCTTCGGTGTTTGTCATTCTGGTTTGGAAGACCCTCTGCAATTCTGGTACCAGGGTCGCCCTTTCTTTCTTTCCAGTTTCTCTGTGACTATATTTTTTGTATAAATGTATTTTTATATAATGAGTGGGAGGGGCTTCTGCAGAATCTCAGGTCTCCAGTTGTTGGGAGAAGCTGAAGGCAGACTTATAAAAGCTCCACCAAAGGGGGGCGGCGAATGGAAATTGGGAGGGAAGCGATTATTTGTTATGCAAAAGTATCCTTTAAGAATGGACTTCTCCTCGCTCTTCCAAACTCACATTTTCTCTTTAACCAGAATCGAGTTTGCATTACACAAAAAGGGCAATTCCTGTTGGGCGAAGGAGCCGTTTCTCTCCCAGATATGAGGAGTGTGGGCCGTGGGCTGCGCCTTTTTGCACCGTAGGCCCGAGCAAAGAAAAGACAATCTCTAAATTATCCTTTTGGCTTCATTCCAAAGCTTAAACTCCAAACACACCACAAAATATGCCGTAGAAGATAGGCCTCTGGGAGGAATAGATCATGAAGAGAAAAGAAACCAGAATTATTCCTAATGGGATAATTAGGAAAATCCTTTTGTCAATACTACTTCATTTCCTTTCAGATTCCTAGCTGCCCCATTAACAATGTAATCAGTGCCTCCTGATCATTTTTAAAAGGACCTAGGGCTGACCTTTCCCCCTCTAAAGCGGTGGGTCTTTGGTTTTTCTCTTCTACCACTCCAGATATTTCTAAATGCTGGGCTCTGTTGACTGTGGTTTTGTGCCAGGAATCGCATTAGACTGAAATTAGCCCAGTGGTGGAGAATGGAATATGATACGCTGAGGTTTGCTCGGCTACAAGATGAGCTCAGCTGAGCCTTGTGTGCTGACGAGACGGGCAGTCCACAGAAGATTCGTGAACGGGACAGGCTGTGGGGCTGCCTGTTGCTGCCTCGCCCCCCTTAACCTGCCCGTGAGTGCCCTGTTAGGTATGGAATTTTAAAATCTCTTTTTCAGAGGAGAGTTTTTGGGAATCGTCTCTAGTAACTCCCGAGTAACTCTTACCTATTTCCCATGATGTCTTCCATATTTACGACTCGCAAAACGAACAGGCCAAAATGAAACCTCCGTTAGGTTTCCTCAACAGAGACCCAGTCGCATCACTCTCCTGCTTAAAACCCTGTGGTCATCGCCCTGAAGGGTCAAGTTCAATCCCAGGTGGGCACTCCAGGTCCTCTGCTGCCCTTCCCCCTGCTGCTCTCCCCCCTGCTGCTCTCCCCAGCTACAGGTCTAGATGCCCCAGGCTCTTTCATTTCTCCCAGAGGCCATGTAATAGACACTTGACACTTGGTCCCTTGACACTTGGGACCTCACAAGGACCAAGGATAGCTCTGCCAGGACCCCTGGTCTGTGGTTTTGGGTTTTACCCTGGGACGCCTTTGTCTTTTGCTCCAGCTCGCCGTGGCCCTGTGAGGGGATGAGACTTCTCTGCCTGCCCCTTGCGATGCCCTGCTCCAGCTCCCAGAGCGTGTCCTCCATGTTTCTTACCTTGTTTGAGCATTTGCTGGGTTGAATTGTAAATTTTCTCCAATTTTTTGCTTGGCGTACAAGTCTGAGGAGGCATCTCGCCTGGTCAGGGGAGAAGGAAGGATGGGTGAGATGAATGAATGAAAGAGCAGACCCAGGGAAGGTGTTCCAGTTACGCACCAGCTGGCCTGGAGGAAACTGGACCAGAGGACCTGGTGGGGCCGCATCCCACTGTGAGGACCAGACAGATTATGGCCCTCCCTCTGGCCTGCTCTGCCAGGACGGGTAGGCTGGTTTCCTAGACTGAAAGTTGCAGAGGGCAGAGCCTGGAAGCTCAGTTCTCCACGAGGGGCACTGTTTCTATCCGAGAAATGCCGAGTGAGTTGGTGAATGAACAATGAGAGTGGGTGAAGGCGTGACAGAAAATCCATTACCGTGATGAAGAAAGGCTCTGCGGGAACCTCCGGGACGGATCCAAGGACCTGGAATGGACAGGAAGAGCCTTCGGTCTCAGGAAGGAGGTTGAGCTGAGCCATGTGTGTAAAAGACACAACCGCAGGTGGGGTGAGAAGAGGAATGGACTCAGGAGGCCTGGGCTTTGCTTCGTTTTGACCCTGGGTCATTTGTGTTCAACTCTCTAGCTGCCCATTCATTTGTCTATTCATCCATCTGTCTCTCTGTTCAGCTGTTTGTCTATCTACCCAATCACCCATCTATCCTTCTGTCAGTTCATTCATCCATCTATCCACCCACCCATCCACTTGTCAATGCACCCATCCCATCCAAACGTCCGTCCGTCCGTCCATCCATCCATCCATTCATCCATCCATCCATCCACCCATCCACCCATCCACCCATCCACCCACCCACCCATCCATCCATCCACCCATCCCCAGTTCATCTGTCCATTCATCCTTCCATTCCCCATTACCAAACACGCATAGTTACAAGGGACTAGAAACCCAAATATGAGAAAGACTCTGTCTCTCCGTCTGTGGGACTCAGTGTGGTATGGGAAGAAGGCCATACAAATAATTACTACGTAAGAAGACAATGACTTCAGTAAGCCCTCTCTCCTTCGTGCTGGCAGTAAGAGCATCTCAGTTTGCCTAGAGTCAGGAAGGCTTCCCAGAGGAGGCGATGTGTGAGCCCAGGCCTGAGCGAGGAAGTTCTACCTTCCCTGTGCCAGGCAGGCACCAGCAGGAGGCACGGCGGGCTATTGGGGAGACAGAGCCAGTTAAATGCTTGGCTGGTACTGGGGCACCCCAACTCTGAGGGGCCACAGACTCTGTCCAAGAGCTGGTATTGCCCATGGGTAGTTGGAGGGAAAGGTCAGCTGCCCTCAGTTACTCATTTCCTGGGCCAAAGCTAGAAGTGGGATGTCCAGGCTCTTCAGGGCCCGGGGACTGCTGTCTGCAGTGCACCAGGAACCCCATGAATTTTAATAGCCTCCATTCACAGTGATTAAAACCTTAATGAAATTTAATTATCTTGGTGTTAATCGTTCTGTGTTAAGTTATTGCATTCTGGCCACTCACTGTGTGCTGCCGGCTCGGGCCAGCCAGCGACCCCTACCTCTGCCGTACTGGGAAGGAAAGTTGACTGTATTTAAATGAAATTTCCCCCAAAGTAATTACCTTCGGTGCCACACCCCGTAGGTGTCAGGACTGAATTTACACGCCGGCGGCTGCGGAGGGGAGCGCCCCTGTTTGCAAGGCTGTCATTAGCGCGGGGGCCCCAGCAGGAGCGATGTGGGGAGTTCAGAATGCAAGTGCCGGGTGTTTACGGTTCGCGCTTGCACTAAACAGCCTCTTAAATGCAGGTTAAAGGGCTCCGTGAAATATTCAACGCACCGTAAACTGCAACTGCATTTTTGCCATTTTGGATGTCGCATGACTTACAGACAGAATTAGCGGAGCTTTCGGTCAGCCGGCTGCCAGTGAATCTCAGTGGAGCCCGACATGCCAGGAAGCACAGGGCCGGCCTGTTGCTGGTTTTTTTTTTTTTTTTTGGTCCCTTCCTTCTTCTCCTGGGCCTTCCAGAGGCCTTCAGCTGATGGAGAGCTTTTAATTTCACATTTCGGCCCCCACCGCAGGTGATACACAAAGGTTTCCCCATCACCCTGGCCGGGGTCAGTGATCCGGCCTCTCCCCCCTCTCCCCCTGCCCGTCAGTCCCACTCCCATCATTACACACAAAAGGTGCCTGAGATCCACGGCTAATTTGCGGCCTCTGTTTAGCAGAATTTAATAGCAGGTATTACTGCTGCCGCGGTAATTAAGGACCTTTGTCAATAAGACGGAATGGATGGCCACACTTGGCTGTAATCAGTGGGCTCTCAGGGCCAGAGGAGTGAAAAGGGAGAGAAGCAATCCATTTTGTGACTAACGCGGGCCCTCCTTGGTCCTGCCTCCCAGATCGGGGCGATGGAATAATAATTCCCCAGGCGCCGAAAGTACAGGAATAAAAGTACTTACCCTCCAGCCGGTGATTTTTTTTTTGACTTTTTATTTACTCTACTGAGCTTTCTTATTTGCTCCAGGCTGCATTTGATGAAGTATTGTTTAAACAGCAGCAGAGCAGAATGGATGTGGGAGGTGGGGAGCCGGGGAGGAATTCTAACCAGGTGGCGGGGGGCACCCTGCTCCAAGGTGGACAGCCGTTCCCCTGTATCAATTATTTCTTCGAGATACAAAAAAAAAAAAAAAAAAAAAGACAAAACCAAGTGGCCTCGTGAAGAGGTGGAGGGTGTCATTTAGAGCTGTCTCTGAACATAGTCATTCAGCTCTAAATGGGTCGCCTGTAACAAGCGAGAAGTGAACTTGGGGGAGCATTGTCACCCTCGGCCTCCTCCCTAATGCATGGATGAATGGCCGCGTGGAGGGGGTGGCAAGGGAGGGGAGGGGACAGGGGCTGGCGGCCACAATTCAAAGAGACCTTCAAGGTGTGTGCCCCTCGCTGTAATTGGAGAGGAGGCTGCCTTTCCCTCGCCGATTCCCTGCCTTTTTACCGGGTTTTAACAAGCGTGATGCTTTTAATAGTGCTTTGAGCACCATCTCTTTAGACGCCTCTCCCTTTTTAAAGGAGCTTTAACTATACTCTTTCTGTCGCTAATGTCTGAAAAACTTCTCCCTTTAATCATTCCCCGAGGAGGAGGCGGCAAACAAGCAGCTCCTCTCCTGTTGCAATTACGGGCCAGGAGTCTCTGCTGAGGGAAGGAAGGGTGGCGGGCAGGCGGGGGCAGGGGAGCTGATGCCAGGCCTGGCGCTTGGGGACATCACCAGGGAACTCTGCCTCGGGAAGGGCTGGGGGTCGATTTAAAAATGCCCAAACCCGCCAGGCGGGAGACAAAAATCCATTTGAGCGCTCTCCACCACCAATGCGCCTGGATTTGGTTAATTAAAAAAGATTGAAATTAGTTTTGTGGCTGTTGTACGATCTCCCCCAACCTCGTTCATATTTGACATCCTCTTCCCCTCAAGGCCCATTGGATTCCTCTTAATTAACTGGAGGATCGGGGTGGGCTCATTGGGCTCAGACCGTGTGGCTGTCCAGTGATCGTGGGGTTGCGACCTTGCCGATCACGCTGACACCACCAGACATCCGTGCGGTTAAGCATCGCTTAGGAAGGTTCGACAGAGTCACCGGGGAGAAGTGAGGGCAGAGGTGGCTGGCTGCAGCAGGAGGGGACATGTCTCGAGGCCCGCCCTCTCCCAGGCCCCGAGAGGGGCGATGCTGTGCTAGGCTGAACAGCGTCCCCCAAAGATGTCAGGCCCCGACCCCTGGAACCGGAATGTTAGCTCAGAAGGCAAAAGGGCCTTTTCCCTTTTCATAGGACATTGAATGGGTTTAAGGTGTGCAGCGCAACGACTCGACATACGTTGTGAAACGATGAACACGAGTCCAGGCAGCATCGGTCACGTCACCTAAGATTTCTCCCTCGTGATAGGAACTTTTAAGATCCAGTCTCTTAGCTGGTTTCAAGCATCCGACGCCGTCGCGTTGGCTAAGTCCCCGTGCTGTCCGTCGCCACATCCCAGCACTCACTCCTCTTGTAACTCCTTTCGAGCGCGTTCCCTCATGTCCCTCATCCTCAAGCCCCTGCCTCCGGCAACCACCAGCCTGCTCTCTGTTTCTCTGAGTCGGGGCCGTTAAGATCCTATGTTAAACGAGATGCGACACTATTTGCCTTCCTCTGACTTATGTCACCCGGCAGGGTGCCCTCAGGGTCCATCCACGTTGTCACAAAGAGCGGGATGGCTGCGTTCGACGGCTGAGCAGTGTCCCGCTGTGTGTAGACACGTTTTATTTCTCCCCGCCTCTGTCGATGGGCACTTCGGTGCCTCGGCTGTCGCGAATGATGCTGCAGTGAACACGGGGTCTCTTCGGGATAGCGATTTCTCTTCCTTCGGACATGGACCCAAAAGGGGGGTCGCTGGGCCCTAAAGGTAGTTCCTTCTAGTTTTAATGTTTTGCGGAAGCTCCACAGTGGGGTCCGTGGTGGCTGCACCCGTTGACCTCCGCACCAGCAGGGTTCCCTCCGCTCCACGTCCTCGCCAGCGCTTGCTGTCTCCTGTCTTTGTGGTGATGGTCACCCTGAGAGGCCTGGGGTCACAGTGGTCTTTCCCGACTTGATTCCTAAGGACCTCGAGATGAGGAGAGGGTCCTGGATTGTCTGGTGGGCCCCAAGTGCATCCACGAGGGCCTTTATCACGCACAGGGGCTGAGGAAGGTCTGATGCGGACAGACGAGCAGAAGGCAGAGTGAGGACGGGGCAGAGATGGCGGTGACGTGGCCTTGAGCCGAGAGAGCACAGCCCTGTGACACCTTGACTTCAGCCTCCTGCCCTCCAGAACTGGGGAAGGCTAGACTTATCTCTCGTTTCAAGACCCCCGGTCGGTGGTACCTTATCACAGTGGCCCCAGGAAACCCATCCAGACGCCTGGCGGGGGCCCTGATCCATGGAGGAGGCAACGGAACACTCGAGGACAGGGAGGGCGGGTTCCGTGCCCTGGGCCACCTGGAGGGGCGTGGCGACCTGGGCCGCAGGTGCGTGCCAGGTGTTCCCACAGCTGCGGAGTTTCGCGGGGGTGTCACTCGGCCATTGACTGCAGGTGCACTGCACCCCAGTCCTCAGGGGAGGGGGAGTCGGGCAAGCGTGGGGGACCCTGGGAAGGGGGCAGCACTCAAGCGACTCTGAAGCTCGGGAGCAGGACCCCGCCGGGCCTGGTTCCCACTGGCTCAGCCACGGGGCGGGCCCGAAGCCGTGGGCTACCGGTCTTAGGTCCTGGGGTTCGCAGACCTGGGAGAAGCAGCGAGGACACCCCCTCACTCCAATTTGTCACGGCAAAACATGACAAACTGCATAACAGTCCCTTAGCGGGCGACATGCATGCAGAAGTGAGGGTGTTTCCTCACATCGTCTTAAGAAACGGTCTCACCGGTCTGTCGGGGCAGTTTCTGCAGCCCTGTCCCTCGCTTGGTCGCCTTAGTGCCGTGGAATGTGACGACGGGGGGGACCGAGGCCAGCGTGCCGGTTGGGGTTTGAATTCAGAGCTCAGGGATAGGATTGTTTCTAGATCTTTTGTTAGCACTTATTGGGCGCTCCATAGGTGTCAGGAAGATGAACAGAGAGACCGTGGCTTGGAGGAGGGGAGACATTTGCCCCAGCACCCAGGGGTGGTGGCACCGGCTGTGAGCGCTGGGTGTGGAGAGTGCCTCCCACGCCTTCGGGTGGGAATGGGATCTGGGGTCAAGGTATTTTGTTGGGAGACCCAGGCGCACCCTCTGCAGATGGCACCCTCCAGGGCCCTGGCAGCCTCACCGTCCCTGCCGAGTCTCGGCAGCGTGCTGGGCACACGGGGCCCCAAGGAGCGTTTGCTGTTTCGTGTTGAATTATTCCTGGGCATGAAGGAGGCCTGGGAACCTTCCTGCCACTGAGATGGCGTAGGAAGGCCCCTCTGAGTAGGAGCATGAGTCAAGTTTGGCAGAAACGATTTGCGGACATCGGAGGCACGAAGCACCTTCTTTCAGCTCCTGTAAGGAGGATTGTGAATTTGTTCTAGAAGCAGAATAATCAGAGGGTGGAGTCTACCCAGTGACTCCATCGAAATCCCTAGCAAACTGGAATCTTCGTTTTCAGAGTGAGAGATTGTGTTTGGCTGTTGGGAGGTACCTGCCCCAGCCCTAGCACCCCACGCCCTGGCTTTCGGTCCCCCACTGGCCCCTGATGGAGCAGGGTCGGCCCAGAGGCCTGACCAGTCTGCCCTGGGAGCGTAGTTTGGTTTCGCCTTCTGCTTGGAGCACTAAAGGGGCCGTAGCTGGGCTCGTATGAACTGCACGTACCAGGCGGGTCCCTGGATGCTCAGGTGAGGCGGAGGCAGTGGGGCTGTGGATGGGGCTGGCAGAGCAGGGAGGTGACGGGTGGCCGGGCTACGTCCTGGCTGTGTGGCCCAGGGCACGTGTCTTAGCTGCCCTGTGCTGCAGTTTCTACATTAGAAAACAGGAGAATAATCCAACCATCTTATGGGGTCATTGAGGAGATTAGGAAAAAACCCATATGGTGCCCAGGATGGTGTCTAGCGTGGGTAGCGACATTCCAAGGGGCTCGCCGTCGTCGTGAGCCAGAGCAGTGCTCTGAGCTGTGGCAGACCCGGGAAAAGCCTCCTCTTCTAGGCCCCCTCTGAGCCTCAGTCTCTTCTTCTGTCCATTGTGGCTGGTAATGAGGCCAATCCTGAGCGACGACCAGGAAGATTAAGGACACTTTGTAGATCGCGTGTCCACTCGCACAGCTCCACATACAGTCCCTTCCTTCCTTCCTTCCTTCCTTCCTTCCTTCCTTCCTTCCTTCCTTCCTTCCTTCCTTCCTTCCTTCCTTCCTTCCAGCGAGGCCTTCTAGAACTTCAAGGATTTCGTGCTTTCACCAGGTCCTTCTTGTCTCCAAGCGAGGCCTTCTAGGCAGCCACGCAAGTGCGGCGACTCCTCCTACCCGGTTAGTTTACCGCAGTCATCGACTTGGGGCCTGCTCTGTGCCTACCCTGGTTCCAGTTGCTGTAGGGCCGGGAAGGAAAATGCGTCAGATTCTGTCCCTGTCCCCAAGAAACGACCCCTCTTGGGGATGCCAGTGCAGAATCCCAGTTAAATTTCAATTTCAGATGCTCAGCAAATGACATCTGGGATAACTATGGCCCAAGCACATTTACACCAAAAAAAAGTGTTCCTTGTTTATGTGAAGTAAAATTTCACCAGATGTCCTGGGTTTTTATTTGCTGAGTCTGGCAACTCAGCGGCCTCTCCTCCTCCATGCAGATGCCAGACTTGGGGTCACTGCCCACTGGCTTGGGGAATCCCTCTGAGATGGCTGGTTCCCAGGGTCTGACTCTGCTCTGTGCCTTCCTTGCCCACGGGACCCCGGACACGTCCTTCCGTCCCCCACGCTGTGCCTTGGTTCCCTCCTCTGCTCCAATGGACTCTCAGGGGTCCTCTCTGTGCCCCTTTCTTTGACTTCCGAGTGGGCGGAGGCCTTGGGCCAACCTGGCGTGTTTGGTGCCGCGTAGACAAAATAACCCTCTGGCTCGACGGCGTCTTTCCCTTGTCAAACCCTTGTTTTGGCTTCACGGGGACCCAATCCAAGCACCTGCAACCTGCCCTTTCAGTCCCTTTTCTCCGCGCTTGTAAGGAAAAGGCTCCTTGTAACAGCCCGGTCCCCAAGCTGGGTTTCTAACGGGCGTTTTGAAGCCCTTTTAATTTCCAGTCCATTAAGAAAATAAATCTTCGAGGCCTTGCTTCCGACTTAGCAGCACGCTCCCGAGCTCGACAGCTGTCAACCTGAAAAACACTCTGAATTCTCCCCGGAATTTAAAAGTTGCTCAGACTGAAATATGGGGCGATGTCTACTCGGCGGAAAGGGTGCCATTTGTACCTGGGTAATGCAGTTCCCTTGATTTTTTTTTCCTCTCCAGGGAATTACTTTCATAATGAGAAGGGGAAAGAGGACGCTTTACTCAGTGATGGCCTGGGGGTCCCCGTCCACCTCTGACGATCTCGAATCGGTTCTCCCTTTGCTGCACCTCCGAGGAGGGCGCTCTCTCCAACCATCCCTTGTCTTTGGCAATAATTGCTTTCGGATGTGGACAAAAAAGTCCATTTGGGGGCTCTGGTCTGTGATGCAGGTGTGCATATGTGTATAACATCCCGTTAGGACCTAGGCCTCCCTCTCACACATGAGTTTCCTTCTCTTCGGAGAAGAAAACGCTGCAGCCACTCTTCATTTTCAGCAAACACAGCTCCATGAAGTCCCGCGATAGGACTCACAGATTTTCTTATTAATCTTGCTGACGCCTTAGACAGCACGCGGAGCCCCCACATGCATGCAGTCCCTGCTTATTCGCTTTAATTCTCGGCCATTTATTCCTCTGCCCTAAGCTATGGTCCTGCCGGCGTCGTTTCCTCCCTCCCTTCCCTGTCTTACCTCCCTCATGTCCCTTCTTTCCTGTCCCTCCTTCTCCTCCTCCTCCTCCTCCGCGGATTCAGACTTTTCAGTCTCAATAAAAGGGCTTGATGTCTGCCACTGGGAACCCTTCCTTCCATTTTTCCCTCCAGAAAAATGGAGTAGGTTTCTTTTAACTCGTGCCAGGCTCTCCTCTCTAAAAGGTTTTGATTATTGAGTGCCCGGGGTCCTTCGTTTCAGACATTTATCTTCCAGCTAAGCAGGAACAAAGGAGGGAGGCCGCCTCCTGCACCGGCCGCACCCCGAGTTTCGCAGTGATCGCCCGGCGGTTGAATGGAAGCGGCCGCAACATCTTCTTCATGGTGTCACTTTGGGCCGGCTCGCTAATTTATGAGCTTCAACTGTCAAAATAGTTTGTGCAACGGACCCTAAAAATGGTGACGGGATCTATCAATCAGTCAGTCGGCTCTTATGGCTCGGGTTCTCCCTCGCAGCCCGCCTGCCGCACGCAGCATGGTAGGAGGAAAACCACATGCAGAGAAGCTGTGCCCCAAATGAGCGCATAATGCCCCCAAATGCGCCTGCTCCCGCCCCCAGGCCAGGGCGCTAGAGTGCTTGAAGCTCCCATCACGCCCCGCCCTGAGGGCCGCGTGCAGGCCGCTGGGAGCTCTCAGACCTGTCCCCAGGGCATTCCTCATCCTGGAGAGCCCGCGATTTTAAGCTCCCACCTCCCGGGAGGACACCTGGGTCCTCTCGCACTGGCACCCTGCGGAGGCCTTTGGACAAGCCTGTGGCATGAGGCATGGCAGGGGGCGAAACTCAGCTCCCATGAGGCAGACGTTAATAAAAAAAGCTTCGTGGCTATAAAATCCAAGTAGATGCTCGATAACTCATAACCCCGTCTGCAGGTTCGAAGTGTCTTCCGAGACCTGCCTACCTTCCGGAGGAAATTTGTCGGAGGTGGGCCCCTCGTCGCCGCGGGGCTCCTCTGTGGGGGTGCTCTGTGTTCCTTCTGAATTCTGGCCCGCCTGGGCCTTGCTTGTGTTCTGGGCAGATTGTTTTATTCACGTTTGTTTTCTGATCACGAATGCAAAGTTCATTACTGAAAATGCGAGAAGGGAAAAACCCTTCCCCTGAACCCCGGGCCACCCCCTGCGAGCCCTCGGTGTCTTTCCTGCCTTCCGGGCGTGTGACTCGACACGTCCGCAGCTTCGTTTCTTGCTTTTAAAGTCACTCTCTCAGCATTTTAATTTTTTGTGTCCGATCCCACGTCGGTACGTACCGTCGTTTATTTAGCCGTTTCTTTCGTGTCGAGTGTTTACACAGTTTATCCTTCTTTTGTCATAATCGACCAGAGGGGCCAGGCCGAGAGGCTTTCTTAAACGGTCCCCAATTTCATGACCTACCTAACCGCACGTTTGCTAGTTTCCAGATATTTCCCCTCATCCTGAGAGCATCGTGAAGCCTCAACGCGCTCTGGGTATTCTCTCTCGCTGGGGTGCCCTCTCCGGACCTTCCCTGTGGAGCTGGCGGGCTCCTCTTCGTCCTGCAAGACCTGACGGGAGCTGCCCCTCCTCCGTGGATTCTGGATTCTTCCTCTCTGTGCCACTGACCCTGCTCCCCTTTGTGCCGGCCTCGCCGAGTGGTGTTCGACCGTCTCTCTGGCCTCCCTGCTGGTCCATGCCCATCGGGGTCTGAGCTCAGTGCCTCACCGAGGCATATGCCTCAGCCACCCTCGCCACTGTCGCCATCCCGGACCCCCTGGCTTGGACAGAGCCATCAGTTCCGAGAACTGTGCCTGCCACGCTCGCAGCCACGCCGGTCACCTAGAGGCACAGCTCGGGTGTTTGGCCTGAAACAGCACTAAACAAGCCCTTTTCGGGCTCCCAGGACTCTTCCTTCATCTCCACGGTGGGCGTGAAGACATTCTCCCCGCGTGTCCCCGCCGCTGAGAGCTGCTGTCAGAGTTCGTGATGGCGCTTGTACTGAAAGCCCCTAATCTGGCATTTCTCAGTGAATTTAATGAGTACGAAAACGTGTCATTTAGAGCTAGTTTTCTCTTTGTGCTTTGAAAAACGAAACGCACGTAGTTATCTGTAAATGAGATAATTACCTCCCTACTTTGCTACCGGCACCCACCTTCCTACGAGTGATTTTTTTTTTTTTTTAGCTTGTTTCACTTAATGAAAGCTTTACAAACCGGGGAGCCCAGAGCTTTTAATAGACGTGTCGTAATAGGCTCTGTGAAAGGGAAACGCAAACCAGTTGTGTCAAACCCGTCCCAGAAATAGCCTGATGAAACGGCTGGCGGCGCAGACATACCTTTCCGTCCTGGTTGCATTTAGAGCAAACGTAATAACAGCCGCAACCGATATTTCTAATATTCCCGATCTTTCCACCACAATTACCCAGAACTTGTAATGTGCGGCAATTAGAAAGCTAGCAGTCCGGTGGCACAGGCCCATGGTAAACCGTACGAAATCGGATACTTGCCGTAATTGGTGATTAATCACCTCTGATTCCCGGGAGGGGAGGCTGTCCTTCTTCTGAATAGCTGCCTCATGCTACTTACCGGCCGACGCAAGCCGACATATTTGAATTTCGGGCTTTTGGGAAAATAAATAAGCGATGCGTGCCCATGTTCGGTGGCCGGGAGAGTAGCCCAGCCGGCTCCACGGTGAAGAAGGGGCCGTGTGTGTTGTGACAAGAAGCCATCAGGCTGGAGGGACGTCCCCTCTTCTGAAGGGTCTGGGTGGTTTAAGCGCTCATTCTTCATGCAGGTTTCGAAATGGTTCTGGATAAATGTCTCCGTATGGGCCGTCCCCCTCGGCGAGCTCGCACGCTCTCAGGGCCTCACCTGCCGCCCGGCTCTGCCTGGACGCTCTGTCCTGGACGTCCACGGCGTCGTGTCCCCCTCTGCAGTCTTCGTCCCTTCCGCAGGTGCTGTCCTGTGAACGGGACCATCATTTCCCCAGACTCGAGACTCCAGCCGTTTTTCTGATCGTCCCGCCGCCTTGTCCCAAACCTGCCCCTCACCCGTCATCGGGCCCTGTGGCTGCTGCCTTTGCAGCGCCCCCTCTTCTCACTGCGGCCCCTCACTGCGGGGGCTCCATGCTACCTGTCAGGGTTGTACCCCAGGGAAATGCAACCCGGGGAGCAAGGACGTACAGAGGGAAAGCACGTCTGCGACAGTTAATTCAAAAATGTTCCCTCCAGGCCGAGGTCCCTGCCCTCCATTCACACCACCCTGGACGGCCGATAAGACCACGCGTCGCAGAGATACTAAAAGAAGAACCGTGGGGACAGGCTCAGCTGTTCCACCAAAGCGTGTCCCTTGGTGGAGTCACGGCGAGGGCAGGATCATTCCCAGCCGTCTTCGTCCCCTTCACTCCTGCGTCTGGAAGTCCAGCTCCAGATGGAGGGCAGGACTCTATTTTGTGCAGGGCCCGAACGCCCCGAGTCTCCCTCTGATCTTCTTAGTGAGGAAGGAACGCCATCTAGACCTCCTTCTCGTGCGAATGTCACCGTCCTGGGCACGTCTACTCTCTCCGGGCCAAAGTCGCTTACAGGCCGAGCGGCGTCCAGAGGCCAGCAAAGCCCCCAGCCCCGCGCCTCTGACTTCCAGAGCCTCTTACCTGGTCCCTGAGCATGCGAAGGCCTCAGAGGTGTCCCCGAGCCACGGTAGTTCCAACTCTGCTCCGGCCACCAGCCCCCCCACACCTGGCGCTGCAGGGCTGGCCTTGGTTTAGGTTCTTCCTTCGGCAGCAGAAAAACGGTTCCTCGAGGGCACATGAGCAGAGAGAGTGCAGGCCTGATTTAAAATGGCCGGTGCTGGGCCTCGCCTCTTCCGTGCCTCCGTCACGGGTGGCTCACGATTTCTGCCCCGGTGGCCAGTCGCCTTCAGCGACAGGCCCTCCAAAGGCACACGAGAACCAAATTCACATGCAGACAGAATTTAAAAAGCTTTTTGCGAAATGAGTGGCGATCCTGACAGAGCGTCAACTCCTTCTTCCGTTTCCTTCTCAGAACAACCCATTACGCGAGGCTGCTTTAGCCAAATTTCATTTTGTCCCCTCTCCCGTCACCGCTGGTGTCCCTGAATCGGTTCCTCGCCCAACAGCACCATTTCAGCTGCGGTCTCTCTCCTCTGCCTTTGTCACAGAGCTGAGTAATGATGTGACAACATGTGATTGGGCGATTGATGTCAAATGTTAGCAGCAACATTCATTTTCCCCCTGAAATGGACAAAGAAGAGTATTAGTCATTTAGAGATTTTGTCTAGAAGCTGCACCTCACGAGTGATTTTCCAAAATTGAATTGGTCTGAAATTTAAAGTGGCTTTTAAGTTCCTTCCCTCTGATTGTTCCTCAGGTCACTCAGAGTCTTGAAAGGCTGAGGGAGCAAGTTAGTGATGGGGACGGCAAATGTCATTTGTTAGCTCCCTGACTCGGCTGCAGAAGTCCCTTCCTGAAGCGCCAGGATGCTTCTGACACCTAGTGTCGCGGAGAGAAACGTCTGTGGGTTTCAGAGACAGGCAGGTCTAGGCTCCACGCTCGGCTCTGGCGCTGACGGCTTCCTCCGTGACCCTCCTTCACCTCATCTGGGAGGTGGGATAAGTAATAATGATGTCATCCGCCTCATTTTGCAGAGATAAAGTTTGGAGTGGTCGGTAACGGGTCCAAGTTACACGGGAGCAAAGGGCAAGGCGCAGCCCTCTCTGGTGCCATTGAGTCCCCAGTCCCTGCTGTGAACCAGGGGGGTCTTGTCCTGCCCTCCAGCCTCCCCAGGAGGGCACAGGGCTTTTCACGTACGTGCCCTGCGGACAGCTACCGTCCCTCCAGCAATGACCAACCGACGTGCGTCTGAGCAGGACTTGGCTTCAGAGACAGGGCTTCCCCAGCACCCCCGGTGGTCCTTCCAAGAGTAGCCAAAGCATCCCCGGATGGCGAGAGCTTGGAATTCCCACTCTCTGCGGTTAGCATCTTCCGAGAAAAAGAGATCTGCCGCGGTCTGTGCGGGTTGTTCAGCATCCGAGGCTCTCGCTCACTTTGCGCCCTCTGAGCGCTCCGGAGTCCCCGATCCCATCCTTAGAAATGGCTTCCACGTACGGCTCGGACTCATGGCCTGGTCGTGACGGGGATGCACAGCCCGCTAAGAAGCGGGTGTTGGGCGGGCGTGGTACCCAGAAGCATGCATAGGAGCAGGACCCCCAAGATGCAGCCAGATACGCTAATGAGATCGCTGCAACGGGGTCCACGAAAAATCCAAACCTCATTAGCAAGTGAATGTTAATCAGGAGAACAAGCGCAGCGGAGGCTGGCCCAGAATCAGTGGCGGGCCTGGCTCTTCCTCAGCTAAGTAGCATAATTTGTTCCATTTGTTTTATGTCAGTAAGTGAAGAACCTTTTACTCACTTTGATTCATGGAAGGAGGTGAGACAATGGGACAGGAGGAAGGAAATGACCATTTAACCTGCCTGCCTGGGTCTCCTAACGGATGTCTCAATGGGACTGCGGCGGGGTTCGTAAATTCTCCTGACAAACCGGGGCGAAACAGCAGCTAGTAAGGCCCCAGGGAAACCTGACGTCAGACACTACACTCCAGACGAGACCAGTGGTGCCGGATCAGGAACCGGTTCGCCCGAATCCTCGTCTCATCAATCACCCGTCACCCAGCTTTGGATCACAGACGCCCCAGGCCTCAGTTCTCGCATTTGTGAAATGGGGTCAAAGACGCCCACTTCAGGAGAGCGCTGAGGTGATCAACAGTAACGTGTGGACACAGCAGCGAAGTGACCTGACAGCTATGGGCGGAGCACCCGCCGCGTGTCGGGGTCTGTGCTGGGAGCTGGAGGTACAGCGGCGACAGAATTGTCTAGGCCCCTGACCTACAGGCCATTAGAGTCTTCCTGAGACGTCCTTCACAGTTTTGTATCATGAAAAATTTCAAACCTCATAATGAATGAACTGTCATGGACGCATCACTCGGATTCTGGCCGCGTGTGCTTCGCCTGTCCCCCGTGTTTTTTTCTGACTTGTTTTCAAGAAAATCGCAGACGCGGTGTGTGTGTTTTCTGCTGCTGCGTACCAAGCCAGCACGGATTTAGCTGCTCAAACAACGCACATCTGTTACCTCACAGCGTCTAGGGTTCAGGAGCCTGGGCATGACGTACCCGGAGCCTCTCTGCTCGGGTCTCTCAAAGCTGCAGTCCAGGTGTTGGCCAGGCCTGGGCTCTCACCCGAGGCCCAGTGGCCTGATTCGAGGTCACGGGGTCGTGGGCAGAATTCAGTTTCTTGTGCTGGTAGGACTGAGGCCTGTGGCTCCTCGAGGCTGTCTTCTCCACAGGCAGCTCACAGCGTGGCTATTTGGTCCTCCTTGGAGGCCAGCAGGGGGAGTTCTCTGATACTTCACCCTCTTCTAAGGGCCACCGGATTAGGTCTGGCCCACCCGGGATCATCTCCCTTTTGATGAACTCAAAGTCAACTGATTAATAACTTACCCTGGGAATGATATCCCATCATAGCCTCAGGGCTTGTGCTCACGCAGGGGGAGGGGATTATTCAGAATGGGCATACCGGGGAATAGGAATCTTGGGGGCCACCTTAGAATTTAACCTACCATGGACATTTTATTCCTGCTATTTTCAATATGCATTTTTATAAATGAGGGGCATTTTCTTGCATGATTACAATTTTCTGTTGATATCTCATAGGGGTGGTTATGTCAGCTTAGGATATGTTATGCTGTCGTGACAAATGACCCCTCCTCTTCTCCTGCCACCCAAATTTCATGGCTTCCAACCAGGAAGGTTCCTTTTTTGGCTCACGTTCCACGGCCATCACGGATTGGCTTCAGCTCTTTATCCTCCAACGATAGGTCTGATAAGGGCCTAGTATCCAGAATCTATAAAAAATTCTTGCAATTCAGCAACAAAATTCCAAACAACCTGATTAAAAAATGGTCCAAGAACTTGAACAGGTACCCAGAGGGCCAATAAGCACGTAGAAAGGTGCTCCACCTCACTGATCATTAGAGAAGTTCAAACCAAAACCACAGTGAGAAACCACCTCACCCGCATGAAGATGGCTATTATTAAAAGAAAAAGAAATAGGGGTTGAAAAAGATGTGGAGAAATTGGAGCTCATACGCCGTTCGTTGGTGGGGAGATAAAATGGTGCAATTGCTCTGACGGTTTCTCAAATGTTCGACAGAGCTGCTCGAAGGCACAGGTTTTTTTTGGGGGGGGAGGATGTTGAAGATCTTTTTGGAATCAATAATGATTACTATTCGACTTTGTGGAAATGGGTGGCTGCCAGGGTTCTTTCCAGTGGCTAAGTGATGGTTCAGCCCACGCGGGACAGGGACCCATTTTGCTTGGGGGTCAGGGGAGGAGTCGGATAGAGGGGACTGTGGAGGAGACTCACCAAGGACTTCCAGGGAGCCAGGCGGCAGGTTTCGGCTGCGAGACCTGGACCCCTGAACGTGTCCACTTAGCACCTGCTCCCTCGGAGCTGCACCCCGAGGAGCTGCTGGGGACAGGGGTGAACCACAGCAACTCTGCTCCCACCCGTGGACCTCGAGGTAGGACTTTGTTCACACCAGGAATTTTGTGACGAAGGGCTCCGGCCTCGAGCCGACGACCCTCAGCATTGCTCCTTGTGTCATTAGAATATCGACGCGTCTGCACCTGATAATGATGGCGTCGTCTGCCGCGACAGCCACCATTCACGGGGCACCAAACGCACGTCAGGCTCCATTCTAGGCACACGGTATGCGTCATCTTACTGACTTTTCACAAAAACCCTCAGGGGAGGAGGTGGAGGCGCGCAGAGCTGTCTTGATCTTGTTCACACCGTGAGGGGTGCTGAGCTGGGAAGTGCACTCAGATCTTTTTTGTTCAAAAGCTGGTGCCCTCATCATCGTCCTTCTTTGTGCTTGAACAGTGCTTTACAGTTTGCAAAGCCCTTCATACGCCGTTTCTCACCTGAGAGCTGCAGCGGCCTTGGGCAGGGGAGCTGCACCGTCATCCCTGTTCTGCGGCTGAAGAGAAGGGGCTCTGACTCTAGTCCAGGCTGCAGGGCGGGGAGGTGGCCTGGGCGCGCTGGCTTCCAGCAAATCTGCCCCATGGCCAGGGGGGTCGCCGACCGCGGGGGAGCCCACCGGAGCACGGAGACGTGGCCAGCACTCAGCAGCCACCCCTCCCCGGCCATCCTTCTCAGTATACATGAGATGCTCAAATTATGATGTTTTATTCTAATGACAAGGAGTATAACAAGCACAGGAAATGGCCTGGCATTAATCTCCACTCCATCTTGTGGCAGTGACTGCAATGAAAATGAGAAATAGTTTAAGCTTAACCCATTCTCATTACAATCATAATTACATTTTGTGGTCATTCTTAGTTTCTAGCAGAACCCAACTGCTCTCCATGTCAATTTGAAAGATACAGACAGCCCCTAATTTCTCTCCAGCATTCATCTGCCCGGCCATCTGCTGAGGACTGATCCTTGGGAAGCCGAAAATTAGGCTTAAGGAACTTATCTGCTTTATGTTTTAAATGGTTTGGCACAGACCTGCTACACATCTGGAGAAATGTAATTTCCATGCATGTGCCTCAGAAAACATCGAGTCGGGCGACCGATCTATCTTCCTAATATGTTTAATAGGATACTTAAATCTGGGCCTTTAATAGAAGACTTAAATGTGGGCCCTGATTCGATAGCTAATGGCCCTGAGAGCTAACCAAGAGGCACGCCGGGGGGCAAGCAGGGAGGAGCCGGGGGCCCAGCCCTGCCAAGGACAGTCCCCTCGGTTCCTCAGCCATCGCTGGAGCGCTGAGTGGGTCTGTCTCTGCGGACACTGTGCGCCAGAGAGATTCTCCAGATTAACTGCCCAGTGCAGGCCTCCGCGGTCGTCTTTCGTGGCCGTTGTTAATAGATTCATTTACCAATAAATA